>VDFB02047085.1:17070-217144 GCA_007258455.2 Sequoia sempervirens | reverse complement strand
GGCATGGTCTGGTAAGAATCCCTCAATGAGACATCTTAGAGTCTTTGGTTGTGAGGCATATGCTCATGTTCCTAGTAAGAATATTTAAATTGGAGAACAAGGTGGTTAAGTGTATCTTCATCAAATGGTGATGGTGTGAAGGGTTATAAGATTTGGGATCTAGTTGTAGAGAGGATTATCTATAGTAGAAGTGTGATCTTTTGAGAATTGAAACCTTCCACTATTGATTTGTAGCCAGAGACATAAGAGAAAGAGAAAAAGGAGGTAGTTCAGATACCACCTACTTTGAAGAAAGATGAACTACACACTCTTATTGGACCTGATGATGAGGAGAGCTCAAGTAGATATAAAAGTTTTGAAGAAGAGAAAGAACCTTAACCTCAACCATTGAGGAGGTCTACATGTGTTAAGTGACAACCAAAAAGATTTGGATATTCTATGTTGGATTCCAATTGCACATTTTCTTTGATTACCAACATTGATTACCCTAGGAATGTTACAGAGGCTATGGGTATGCATGATACATATTCCTAGATGGAAGCCATAAATGAAGAGATGGTTACATTTAAGAATAATGATACATGGGATCTAGTACCTTTTCCTAAAATATGAAAACTTGTTGGATGAAAATGGGTGTTCAATAAGAAAATTGGTCTAGATGGTAGTGTTGAGAAGCATAAAGCATAGTTGGTCACAAAGGGGTATTCTCAGGTGGAGGGAATTAATTATGGTGAGATATTCACTCTTGTAGAGAAGTTGACATCTATTAGGTTCTTGCTATCACTTGCAGCTTCTTATGATCTAGAAGTGGAATAGATGGATGTGAAGATAACATTCCTTCATGGTGATTTGGAGGAAGAAATACATATATAACATACAGAGCATTTTGTTGAGAAAGGTAAAGAGAACCTAGTATGCATGTTGAAGAAATATCTATATGGTTTGAAGCAATATCCTAGAGTGTGGTACCTAAAGTTTGACACCTATGTGTTGTATTTGGGATTTTTGAGATCCAAACCTGATCATTATGTCTATTACAAGATTGAAAATGGTCGCATTCTCATCATAGTCTTGTATGTGGATGATATGTTGTTTATTGGGAATGGTAAGAGTATGATTTCATATTTGAAATATCAGTTGTTAGCATAGTTTGAGATGAAGGATCTAGGTGTAGCGAGGTATATTCTAGGAATGGAGATCAAAAGAGATAGAGACAACAATTAACCAAAAAAATTATGTGAATTCGGTGTTGGAGAGATTCATCATGACATCTTACAAATAGTTAGTTGTTCTTGTAATGTAGGGGACAAAGCTTTTTGTGGAGGATTTTCCAAACTCTCCTACCAAGATGGAGGACATGACCAAAGTACCATATGCAAGTTTTGTTGCTAGATTAATGTATGATATGTTCTATACAAGGCCAACTATTGCCCAAGTAGTGAGGGCAATTAGTTGTTTTATGACTAACCCTGAACAGGTGCACTAGGATGTAGTGAAGAGATTGCTCAGATATTTGTGGGGTATTTAGTGAGTATTCATGGATATGTGGATTCAGATTGGGGAGGTAACATTGAAAGTAAAATATCCACTAGTGGATATATTTTCATGATGTTTGGTGGTGCTATAAGTTGGATGAGTAAGTGACATGTTATAGTCACTTTGTCCACTAAAAAAGCATAGTACATGGCAACTACTCATGCTTGAAAATAATCCATTTGAATTAAGAGGTTGTGTTCTAATGCAGGAAAAATTACTATCTATTGTGACATCCTGAGTGTTATTTTTTTAGCAAAGAATCCTACTTTCTATGCCAGAACAAAGCACATTGACGTGAAATTTCACTTTTGTTCATGATATGGTGGAAGATGGAAATATGAATTTGGAAAAGGTTGATACTTTGGGAATGTTTCAAATTCATTGATGAAGCTAGTGAACATAGAGAAGTTCAAATGGTGTGTCAATTCTATGAGCCTTGTGGCATGAGCAGTGACTTCTGAAAGGTCTTCAAAAAGTGGTAGAATGTTGGGATTAAGGTGTCTCAACCTTAGAGAGTACCAAGATATTTAATTAATTAACTTATTCCCTTTTTTGCATTTTTATTAAATAAATCCTAAATGATATATTTCTAAGTTGATATAATGCTTTGTGGAACCCACTTGCAAGTTGGATTCCTACAAGTTTGGTGGAGAGGACGAAATTGTGCCACTTGTCACTTGGATGCTCAATTGGGAAGAGAAGTTTGTAAAAACCTCTCATAGGTGAGCCATAGTGACATGTGTCCTTACTTTTGGAGTTATCATATTGGATTTTGGAAAGATGCTAAACATGACTATGACAACTAGTTGGGTTGACTAGAAGTCAAAGGAGAGTTCTAAATTGGCAGCTGGCTTGTTTTTGTCTAGTGGGATGCCATGCATGTCAAGGCTACTTAATATTTGCATTAAATAATGGAGTTGAGCACCTTACATGTTGTTTCATGTTGGTACATGTCGTTGCATGATTGATAGTTTTCTTTCTTTGCTAGTTTGGACCAGTTTATGTTCTTTGTTTCAATTTACATGCATGTAGAGACTTTGGAGATGACACATGACATTCATAGATTCCCATGATAGAGGTTTATAAATATGTGAAATATTGATGTATTTTATGAGATAATTTTTGTATTTTTGAGAAGTCATTATGCTCCCAAAATTACTCTATATTTGTATCATAGTGTAAAGTCACATGCAAGAGCATAGACTCTATTATTGTATTGCAACCACCTTGTTACTAATAATACAATTGATTTGTGCTTTGGTGTGTACGTTTTTTCAAAAAGGGTTTTCCCATGTAAATCTTTGTGTTATTGCTTTATGTGTTTAAATTTAAAATTTAATTTATGAATGTGCATATAAACTGTAATAGTTTAAAGGTTTGTAACAAAGTTTTACAACCCTCTCCTACTTAGATCCATGTTTGGAAGTTGTTTCTACACCTAGATTTCCTTTCAAAGACCCATGAGCTAAACTACACCACTCATGACTTGGATTTGGAAATGATAGTTTACACTCTAGTTCACTAGAGGAATTTCCTCTTAGGACATCACTTTAAGCTACACTCTTACCACCATAATCTTCAGTACATCTTAACACAACCAAATCTAAATGCTCTTCAAATGCATTGGATGGAGTTCCTATGCAAGTATGACTTTGATGTGCATTACATCAAAGGGAAGGAGAATGTGGTAGAAGATGCACTAAGTAGAAGGTGACACGAGCTTTCATCTATGTCGAGCATAAATTTGAGGATTCATATTTCACAACACTTAGTAGAGGATGAATGGTACATAGAAGTTCAACAAGAGATCTAGTCACAAAGGGATTTTAAGGGAAAATTTTCATGATAGACCTTGGAGTCTGATAGTTTGTTATGGCATAGGGATCACATCTACATACTTGATGCAAGTGGTATTTGTATAATAATATTATCAAAGGCACATAGGGAATCTTATACAACACATCCAAAGGTGAAGAAGATGCACGCCAATCTCTGTCATCTATATCATTAGGCAGGGATGTGACGATACATTGCAGAGTATGTGACTTGATGACTTGAGTGTCAGAGAGTCCATGTAGAACATCAACATCTAGTGAGAATTCTCTACCTACACAAAATTCCTGAGTGAAAATGGGATACCATTTTGATGGATTTCATTGTTGGTCTACCTTTTTCCTCATGTTGTCATGATGCCGTCATGGTGACTGTTGAAAAGTTGACCAAAGTAGCTCAATCTTCACTCATGCATATAACTTATATTGCTCTATTAGTGGCAAGGGTATTCATAGATGATATTGTTAGACTATATATCCCTTCATGATGAGTTAAAAGCCACTTGTGGTAATGCCTCATGTTTGATGGTCTTATATCCTCACCTCTTTGATGAATTACAAAAGGAGGTCATTCTTAGGGGGGAGGATGTGAGGCCTACTATTTGACATACCTAGCTTGACTCTATTTTGATTAGATCAATTTTATGCATTATGATTCTCTATGCAGCTTTGATGATTTTGAATGATTATAGATATTTCATGATACTCTAGATTCCTAATCTAATATATTGCATGATTATTATGGATATATGTATATGCTTTCACAACTAATGTTTTTTCTAATCTTATTTTCCATGGTGAAAATGGATAAATATCTTAATGGCATGAATTCGATGAAATTTAAAGTTAAGATAGATAACCTTTTGATTTATTTTATAATGTTGGAAAGAGTTAGTTGTAAATTTTAAATAATAAGTTGGTTTACAAAAAAGAGATTAATTGCATGATATTGATGTTACATCTAAGTGAATTTAAAAGACTGGATTATGTTAAGCATATAAATGAAATTGTTTGATTTAATTATTTTAGTTATCATGTGTTGGATATATTAACATATGACTTCGAGTGTGCAATAATATTACTCCACGAGCCATAAAAATAGGATATTCTCTTGGAACCCTATGTATTTAATCGTGAAGCCAAGGCCCTATCCCATATGAAAGGGCTAAGGTCTTGTATATAATGTGTTTAATTTTGTGATGTTTTGAGCATGTGTGTTTTAAGTGGTTAGGATGGTGAAGTATTTACTTGGAGTAAGATTTTTTTCTTGTCATTTTAAATCCTTAATTTTAGATGTATGCTTCAAGGTCACTTTTGAGGGGCTTAAATTTTTTTTTTTTGCTTTTTATATTTTTTAAACCTCCAAATGGGTTACCTATGGGTTGGAGGCTTATTTAAGGCCAAGATATGACCCCTCATAACCACTTTCAAAGAAGTGTGGTAGATTTTGAGTCTTGGGGGAAAGGAAGAGTGCTTAGTCCTCTAAAATCATTTATGAAAAGTGACTCAAGGGGTGGAGCGTTCAAATTTCACCCACCTCCTCTTAATGGTGAGAGAATTTTTTATTGGAGCCCAGAGCACACTCCAAACCCTTTCATCTCCCCAAAAATCTCACACTCAAGTGTGAGCACATGTGGGGATTTCATCTTGAGGGATGAATGAGAGAGTGACACTTGTCACACTCTCATTCAATGAATTCAAGCTTGGGATCCCTATTAATATCCCATTGGAAGAATGGGAGGGGGTTCTCCTTTTTGCTACTTTTGAATTTTCATATGAGTTTTGGGGAGAATTGATCTTGCTGATTTTGGGGAAGGAGAAGTGGAGAAGGCTTGGCTTAGAGCTCTTCAACAATCTCTTATCACCTTGAGAATATTTGTTGAGGTAGGACTCTTGTTTAAACTTGCATTTAGGGTATTTTTTTATATGTTTAATGCATTTGGACGGGGTAATGTGTAGTGTACATTGGATTTTGTTTTTTTGTTATGTGTATTGTTGGTAAATAGATCATGGAGGCCATGCTCACCCATTTTGGGAAGAGCAACCTCAAGGGGTGAAAAGGGAGGACCCTCCATGAGAATAAATCCATCCTTAGAGGAGGGTAAGTGGGTATGAGTACCCCTCCCCCTCTTTGGTATGTGTTATTGTGGATATTTGGGTGAGAAGTGTTGTACGCAAATAGAGTTTTGATAGAGATTTGAGAATTAATGTGGAATATATATTAAAATATCTTTCCAAGAGAGTTGTTGATTTGGATGAGTTGCAACTATGTCTTGGTTTTATGCTCATGTAATGAAATTAAATGTTCTCTTCTATTGTAGAACTCTTCTTGGTTGTAAGTGGTGTAAGCAGTCAATGTAAAATCACCCTATAGTTATGTATTAAATGAGTCAAAATTAATTGTTAGTACAATATTCTATTTTGTAAATGAAAACCCATTTGGATTTACATGTAATATGTATTTGTTTCAAAATATAATGGGATATAGTTACATTGGAAGTTTGGAAGCTCGAGTTGTTTGTGAGCTACTTGGGTGTTGTCATTGATGTCAACCCCTTGTATGAAGAGAGTGTTGGAATAATGTTGTTGTTGGAAGTTGGGATTTTTTGGTGTTGATGTCAACACATTGTACTGGTGTTTTCATTGATGTCTTACTTTAGTATAGTTGCAGAGGTTGTTGGTCTAACTTATGTTTGAGGAGATTGTTGCAATTGGAAAGTTTTGAAGATGTTGTATATGTATTGTAGATATGTTAGTAATGTTGATGATGAAGTTGGTTCACTTGGTTTCCAAGTGTTTTTGAGAAAATTTGAATAAAAGAGAGTTCAGTGTGACAGAATGGTGTTCAATATTTTGCTCCACGTTTCTTCATGCTTGAAGATATGCCCATGTAGTTTGGAAGTGATGATTAGAGGTGTTTAGAGGTCTCATATTTATATTTTAGGTTCTAGATCATTCTACAATGTAAGATGTGTTTGATAGTATGTATGTCTGGTAAAATAGGATGTCTTGGAGAAATAAGATTGCTTTTCATTTCTCCATAGTGAAGGATCTGGTATTGTGGATTTGGAAATGTGCTTATATTATTTGTATCTACCTACCCTTGAAGTTTTAGGTGTTGAGTTTTTCTATAAAGATGTCTCGTGTGTTGGATGTTTGTGCTAGTATGTTTGGTTGCGCAAAATGAAGGTGTTCTTGAGTTTCAAGTGGTTGCAGTAGTTGTACAAAATGTTTTGATGATGCTGGAATATTCTGAGATGTTGTATGGTTGTGAAATGTTTTCGTGTAGTGTGTGAGATGTTTTAGACCTTGAGAGGTGTTTTTGGTGTCACTTGTTAGTGTTAGTGCATGTTTGGTCGACCTGGCATGCTAGTGCTAATTGCAGAGGATAATTATTGTTTGAGGAAGTGTTGAGAAGTGTTTTTATGTAGATTTGGGTCCCGATTAAGTAGTTGTGTGGTTTGGATTCACTTATTTATATTGTGGAAGTGTTTGGTGCCAACCTATTTGATGTTGTACAATTGAGGTGTATATGTTTCCTTAAGGCCGACCTAATTGATATTGTTTTAGGTCGTGGAGGGTATAAATACAAGGGGAATTGTTGTGTGGATATATAGAAGTATGTGTGATGCAAAATATGTGAAAGTGATTAAGTGTGAAGATATAAGTGCGAGGCTTAATGCATTTGGCTTCCTGATGCAGTGAGCAGAAGGTGTCTACATTTCAATTTGGTTGATGAGTTGTTTGTGCTTTAGTGGAACTATATCTTTGGAATATGAGAGATGCAATGTTAGAAGTTCAAATTGGAAGTGAGCTTCCCCTTATTCTATTCTTCTTTCTTTTGGGTAATGAGTCCTTTGGTTGTGAACCATCGAAAATGAGCCTTTCTTTATCTTTCTGGGCAATGAGCCCTTGGAAGTGAGCCTTATTGTATTCAATGTTGCAATTCATATATTAGTGAGCTAATCCTCACTATGGTTTTTCCCTTATTGGGTTTTCCACATAAATCTGGTGTTCTTATGTGTTTGGATGTGTTCGCATTACTGTTTTACATTTTTACATTGTGTTAATGCATGTTATGAGTTTAATGGTGGATAAGGGTTTAAGGACTAATGCAGATCTGAATTTTAAAGAGGTTTGTGATGTTCTAAAATTATACATCTAATTCACCCTCTCTCAGTTGTCATGTGCATCTAACAATTTGTATTAGATCTGTGGTTCCCAGGAAGAAGCTTAACCGCTTGAGGTAGATCTAGATGGCGCATAGGAAAGTGTTAAAGTTCCCTTGATTGATGGAAAAAAATTTACCTGTTGGAAGGCTAGGATAGAATCCTTTTTGGTTTCACTTGGATTTGGTGTTTGGTAGTCTATTGAAAGAGGTTATATTATTCCTACAAATGGACCTTCAATTGATGATGAGATCAAGGCATATGAGTATAATGGAAAAGAAAGGAATGCAATATTTTCTCACTGATTTAGAACTTGTGAAATTTATGAGCTACAAGTTTGCTAAAGATATCTAGACAAAGCTAGAAGGAATCTATGAATATGACAAGGTCAAACAAGCGAAGATGTAGATATACAAAGCCAAAACCCTATGGGTGTCTAAAGATGAAGATATTACTATCTACATGCTCAAATTTGATAAATTTTTCAATACCATCAATGGTCTTGGTGGAAAGATTGATGAAAGCAAAGTGGTGAAAAAGGTATTAAGAACTCTGCCTAAAGGTTATAGTCATAAAGTTTCTACTATTGAGGAAGCTTAGAATTTGGATAATTATTCTAGAGATCAGATGTTTGGTGCTTTAACTTCTTTTGAAATGAGAGAGTTTTGTCAAGATGCTACAAACAAAGAAACCATTTTTAAAGTCTACAAAGTGGAAAAAGATGATGGATCAAATCTAGATAAACTTGATGAGGTGGAAGCAAACTTTGTGAGGAGATTGAAAAAGGGTATTGGAAAACATAGAGGTAAGGTACCTTTCAAATGTTTCAATTATGCAAAGATAGTTCATTATACATCTAAATGTCCAATCAAAGTAATTAATGACAAACAAAAGGATCATAAGGGAAAAATTTTCAAGAAGAGTTATTATGTTGAAAAGGACAATGGTGTATCTGATGATGAAAAAAAACTATCTAGATGAATTGATGAATGCTTTTTCATGGCTTTAAATTTTGGAACTAATTATACTAATCTTGAAAGATGTGTGAAGGAAAGTGCCCCAAAAATTGGTCATAATATTGAAGGAACTATGTTAGCTGTTTTTCATTCTAGAGTGGAGAAGAATTAACGAATCATTTACAGTGGATGCTCAAATCATATGGCAAGTGATAAGAGAATTTGTTAAGCTTGAAAAGTATGATGGTAGTCTTGTAAATTTTGGTGATGATACATCTACTAATATATTTTGAAAAGGTTCAATTAGTTTTGATGGAAAGCATAATACAAATGTTCTTTATGTCAAGGGTCTCTAGCATAATCTTCTAAGTGTAGGAAAAATTTGTAGCAAAGGATATAAGCTTGTTTTTCATAATGGTGGTTGTGAAATTAGAAAAGGAAGCTATGATATTCTAGTTGTTGTTGGAACAAGGACATGAGGTAATGCCTATCAACTCAAAGGTAATGGTGCAAAGTTCTTTATGTCTCAAACTAATGAAAGTTGGCTATGACATAGAAGAATGAGTCACATTAATTTTGATAGCCTAGTGATGATAAGCTCTACTGATACTGTGAGAGATTTTCCAAAGATTAAAAAGCCTATCAATGTAATTTGCAAAGAATGTCAAGTTGGAAAGTAGAAAAGATAAGATTCAAGACAAAGGAATATTCTACCATAGGTCCCTTGGAGTGAGTGCATACAGATCTATATGGACCTATCAAAATTAAAAACTCATGTGGTGGCATGTATTTCATCTTATTAACTGATAATTATTATAGAATGGCTTGGGTAACATTTCTCAAAGAGAAATCAGAAGCCCTAGACAAGTTTAAACCATTCAAGAATATGGTTGTAAATGAAATTAATTTGAAAATAAAATGCTTGAGATCTAATAGAGGTGGTGAGTTTAATTCAAATGAGTTTAATAGTTTCGGTGAAGATCATGGAATAAGAAGGTATTTATCTGTCCCTAGAACTCCTCAGCAAAATGGAGTTGTGGAAAGGAAAAATAGAATAATTCAGGAAGCATAAATAACGATGATGAAGGAAGCTAATCTTCTGAATGTATATTGGAGAGAAGAAATTCATACTATAGTCTACATCCTTAACAAAGGTCAAGCAAGAGAAAATAGTTCAAATACTCCTTATGAGTTGTGGTATTGTAAACCTCCTACTGTGAAATATTTCAGATTTTTCGGAAGCAAATGCTATATCAAAAGAGATGAAGAAAACTTAGGTAAGTTTGATGCAAGATCTGATGAAGGAATCTTCCTTGGATACTCTACAAGAAGCAAGTCCTACCGGTGCTAAAATAAAATATTGAAGAAGATTGTTGAGAGTGAAAGTGTTAAAGTGGATGAAGAACCACATCAAAGTTTAGTGTTGATAGATGAATATGAATCTGATGAATCTCCTTGCAATGAAGAAGAAAGGGATGAAGATAAAGGAAAAGAGTTGATAGTTGAAGAGGAAGTAGCTCTAGAAAAGAATCTTAAGACTCCTAAATATGTACAAAAGAATCACTTAGAAGATCATATCATTGGAGATAAGAGAAAAAGGTGTGCTGACAAGAAGAAAAGCTTCTATGACAGAGGAACAAGTAAATTTCTATTTACTTTTTGAGGTGGAACGAAAAACAACTGAGAAATGCATAGATGAGAATTGAATCAAAGAAATGAAGGAAGGGTTAGAACAGATAGAAAAGAAATAATGTCATTGGTACTAAGTGGGTATTCTAGAACAAGCTGAATGAAGATGGAAAATTAATTAGAATAAAGGATATACTTGTGTATAAGGGTTACTCACAGGTTGAAGGTATAGACTTTGAGAAAAAAAATCTCTGGTTGCAAGAATGGAAGCTATCAGGATGTTCTTAGCTTTTGCAATGCACAAAGATTTCAAAGTATATTAGATGGATGTGAAGTATGGATTCTTGAATAGTGAATTAGAAGAAGAGGTATACATCGAAAAAACAAAAGGTTTTCAATTGTCAGGAGATGCAAATATGGTCTAAAAATCAGAGAAAGCATTGTATGTATTGAAGCAAGCTGCTAGAGCTTGGTATGCAATGTTAGATAAGTACTTGTTGCAGCAAGGATTCAGGAAAGGTACTGCAAATAGCAATTTATATTTTAAACTTGAAGAAGAAAAAATTATAATTGTGGTGATATATGTTGATGACATAATTTTCAAAGAAAATGAAGGTATTTTCAAAAGGTTTGTAGAGGAAATGCAAAAATAATTTGAGATGTCAATGTATGGGGAGATGAATTTCTTCCTTGGTTTGCAGACCGATCAATAAAAGGAAGGTATATATTCATATCACAATCTAAGTATGTCAAGGAAATGTTAAAGAAGTTTGGAATGGATGATTCTAAACCTTTATGTACTCCTATGGTTGTTGGTTGTAAGTTGAGTAAGAATGATGAATCTCCTAAGAAAAATCAGAGCAAGTATAGATCAATGCTTGGTGGACTATTGTACCTTATTGCTACTAGACTATATATCATGCATTCAATTTTTCTTGTGGCTATATTTTAAGATCCTGGAGAATCTCATGTTGCATTAGTGAAGAGGATATCCAAATATTTGAAGGGAACTTTAGATTATGGATTGTGGTATCCTAAGGATACCGAGTTCTCTATGAGTGCATATATAAATGTAGATTGGGTTGGATGTGCAGATCACATGAAAAGTACAAGTGGTGGTGCTTTTTTTCTTGGAAGCATGTTAGTTTCATGGCTAAGTAAGAAGAAATATTTAGTGTCATTATCTACTACAAAAGTAGAGTACATTGCAACAACATCATTTTGTACACAGGTGTTGTGGATGAAGCAAACATTGAAGGACATCAGAGTTTCATACCATGAACCTATTCCTATAATGTGTGAAAATACAAGTATAATAAATATTTTAAAGAATCTAGTAATACATTCAAGAACAAAATATATCTCAATCAGGTATCGCTTCTTAAGAGAAAAAATTATAGAGAATGAGGTGAAGTTGGAGTATGTGCCTACTAAGAATCAAGTTGTTGATATTTTCACAAAGGCTCTTCCAAAAGATACTTTTGAGTATCTCTAGGAGAAGTTAGGGGTTATTGCCCCTCCTTGTTTCAACTAGATGGATAATTGTGTGCATCTTTCTGGGAAGCATTCCAAGATACATTCTTGCTCCTGGATTGATGATGAAGGATCCCTCTCAGGGGGAGTAGGTAGTAATGGTTGCTAGATGGTGCAATCAAATGGAGTATATTGTGTGATCCTAAGGGGGAGTATGTAATAAAATGAGTGCATTTTCTTGGCGGTGTATGTGAGTGTTACCCTTTGAATGTTATCAAAGGAGGAGAGTAAATGAGTTCAATATAGGAAAAAGAGTTGGATGAGTCTATGGCCCTTTTCATTGATGTCAAAGGGGTAGAGAGAATTTGAAAAAAAATGAGAGTTAAAGTGGTTGGAGAGAGAATATGAAAAACATTGTGAGAGTTAAAGTCTTTCGTGAGAGAATTTGAAAAACTTGGAGAGAGTTGTAGAAGTGAATATGGTCTGAAGACCATAGGGGGAGAGAGTATAGAATATTGTTTTCTAAGGAGAAAAAGAGGAGATTGATTCTATAAGAACACATGTTGTTGGTGATGCAGGATAAGAAGATTGTGAAGAGAGAGGATGAAGAGTGAAGAGTTGTCCCAGTCAAGGGGAGTACTGGTCATTGTAGTATTGTTGTTGGTTTCTTTTGTCATTGATGGTTTTTTAGAAAGCAAGTGTTGCTAGTGATGTAGGAGAAGAAGATTGTGAAGAGAGAGGATGAAGAGTGAAGAGTTGTCCTAGTTAGGGGGAGTACTACTCATTGTAGTATTGTTGTTGGTTTCTTTCTTTTTTTATGGTTTTTCATAAAGCAGGTGTTGCAATCAATGATAAAGGGGGATATTGTTGGAAGTTTAAAAGCTTGATTTTTTTGTGAGTTGCTTGGGTTTTGTCATTGATGTCAACCCCTTATATGAAGAGAGTATTGGAATGATGTTTATTTTAGAAGTTTGGAGTTGTTGATGTTGATGTCAACACATTGTACTGGTTTTGTCATTAATGTCTTACTTCAGTATAGTTGCAGAGATTGTTGGTATGAATTATGTTTGAGAATATTATTAAAGTTGGAAAGTGTTGTAGATATATTGTAGAGATGTTAGTAATGTTGATGATGAAGTTGATTCACTTGGTTGTGCTTTTGAGAAAATTTGAATACAATAGCGTTAAATGTGACAAAATGGTGTTCAATGTTTTGCTCTGCATTTCTTCATGCTTGAAGATATGACCATGTGGTTTAGACATGATAATTAGAGGTGTTTAGAGGTGTCATATTTATATTTTCATGTTCTAGATCATTCTACAGTGTAAGATGTATTTGACAATATGTCTGTCTAGTAAAATAGGGTGTTTAGGAGAAATAAGATTGCTCCGCATTTCTCCATAGTGAAGGATCTAATGTTGTTGATCTATGAATATGCTTATATTATTTTTATCTACCTTCCCTTGAAGTTTTAGGTGCTGAGTTGTTCCACAAAGGTGTTTGGTCTATTGGATGTCTATTCTAGTATGTATTGTTGGACACAATGAAGGTGCACTTGAGTTTCAAGTGGTTACAGTAGTTGTGCAAAATATTTTGATGATGTTGGAATATTCTGAGATGTTGTATGGTTGTTGTGAAATTTTTTGTATAACCCACGAGATGTTTTTAGACCTTGAGAGGTGTGTTTGGTGTCACTTGTTAGTGTTAGTACAGGTTTGGCCAACCCGACATCCTAGCGCTGATTGTGGAGGATAATTATTTTTTGAGAAAGTGTTGAGAAGTTTTTTTATGTATATTTGGGTCTCATTTAAGTAGTGGTGTGGTTTGGCTTCACTTTTTATATTGTGGAAGTGTTTTGTGCCAACCTAATTGATGTTGCATGGTTGGGGTGTATACATTTCCTTAAGATCGACCTAATATAGATTGTTTTAGGTTGTGGAGGGTATAAATTTAAGGAGAATTATTGTGTGGATATATAGAAGTGTGTATGATGTGAAATATATGAATGTGATCAAGTGTGAAGATCTAAGTGTGAGCCTTAATTCCTATGAATTCTTGATGTAGTGAGTAGAAGGTGTCTACATTTCAATTTGGTTGATGAGTTATTTGTGCTTCAATGGAACTGTACCTTCAACATATGAGATATGCATTGTTAGTAGTTCAAATTGGTAGTGAACCACCCATTCTTCTATTCTTCTTTCTTTTGGATAGTGAGTCCTTTGGTAGTGAGCCACCATCAATGAACCTTTATATTTTAAGGCAGTGAGCCCTTGGTAGTGATCCTTATTTTATTTGGTGTTGTAATTCATATATTAGTGAGCTAATCCTCACTGTGGTTTTTCCCTTCTTGGGTTTTCCATATACATCTGGTGTTCTTATGTGTTTGAATGTGTTTTCATTACTGCTCTACATGTTTACATTTTTTTAATGCATGTTAAGGGTTTAAGGACTAATGAAAATCTGAATGTTAAAGAGGGTTTTTGATATTCTAAAAGTATACAACTAATTCATCCCCCCTCTTAGTTGTCATATGAATCTAACAACTGGTATTAGAGCTATGGTTCCCAAGAAGAAGCTTAACCACTTTAGGTAGATCCAGATGGCACATAGGAAATGTGTTAAAGCTCCTTTGTTTGATTAAACAAATTTTACCTATTGGAAGGATAGGATGGAATCCTTTTTGGTTTCTCTTGGATTTGGTGTTTGGAAGTCTATTGAAGGAGATGACAAGGTCAAACAAGCAAAGATGCATATCTACAAAGCTAAATTTGAAACTCTAAGTATGTCTGAAGATGGAGATATTATTGCCTACATGCTTAGAGTTGATGAAGTTCTCAATGCCATCAATGGTCTTCGTGGAAAGTTGGATGAAAGTGAAGTGGTGAAAAAGGTATTAAGAACTCTACCTAAAGCTTATAGTGATAAAGTTTCTACTATTGAGGAAGCTCAAAAATTTGGATAATTATTCAATAGATCAGATTTTTTGTGCTCTAACTTCTTTTGAAATGAGAGAGTTTGGTTGAGATGCTATAAACAAATAAACTACTTTTAAATTTTGCAAAGTGGAAATAGATGATGGATCAGATCCAAATGATCTTGATGAGTTGGAATCAAACTTTGTGAGGAGATTGAAAAAGGGAAATGGAAAACACAGAGGTAAGCTACCTTTCAAATGTTTCAATTGTGGAGAGATAGTTCATTGTGCATCTAAATGTACAATCAAAGTTACTAATGACAAACAAAAGGATCATAAGGGTAAATTTATCAAGAAGAGTTATTATGTTGAAAAGGAAAATGGTGTATCTGATGATGAAGAATCATATTATCCAGATGAAGAAAGTGATGAATGCCTGTTCATGGATTTATATGTTGGAACTAATTCTACTAATCTTGAAAGATTGTGAAGGAAAGTGCTCTAGAAACTGGTCATAATATTGAAGGAACTATGATGACTACTTTTCATGTTAGAGAGGAGAAGAATTAATGGATCATTGACTACAGATGCTCAAATCATATGATAGGTGATAAGAGTAAGATTGTTAAGCTTGAAAAGTATTATGGCGGTATTGTTAAGTTTGGTGATGATACATCTGCTAAGATTTGTGGAAAAGGTTCAATTAGTTTTGATGGAAAGCATAATACAAATGTTGTTCTTTATGTCAAGGGTAATATTCTAAGTGTAGGAAAAACGTGTAGATATAATCTAAAATGGTGGTTGTGAGAAAAGGAAAAATTTTGGTTGTTACTAGAACAAGGATAGGAGGTAATGTCTATTGACTCAAAGGTAATGGTGCAAAGTGCTTTATGTCTCTGATATTTTGGTTGTTACTAGAACAAGGATAGGAGGTAATGTCTATTGACTCAAAGGTAATGGTGCAAAGTGCTTTATGTCTCAAACTAATGAAAGCTAGCTATGACATAGAATAATGGGTCACATTAATTTTGATAGCCTAGTGAGGATAATCTCTACTGATGATGTGAGAGATTCACCAGAGATTGCAAATCCTATCAATGCAATTTATAAAGAATGTCAAGTTTGAAAGAAAACAAAGACAAGATTCAAGACAAAGGAATATTCTACCATAGGTCCCTTTGAGTTAGTGCATACATATCCATGTGGACCTACCAGAATTAGAAGATCATGTGATGATAGGTATTTCATGTTATTAATTAAATGATTATTCTAGAATGGCTTGAGTTACATTTCTCAAAGAAAAATTAAAACCCCTAGACAAGTTTAAAGTATTCAAGGATATGGTTGAAAATGAAATAAATCTTAAAATAAAATTCTTGAGATATAATAGAGGTGGTGAGTTTACTTCAAATGAGTTTAATAGTTTTGGTGAAGATCATGAAATAAGAAGGCATTTATCTACCCCTAGAACTCCTCAATAGAATGGGGTTTTGGAAAGGAAAAATAGAACAATCTAGGAAGCGGCTAGGAAAATGATAAAGGAATCTAATCTTCTAGATTTATATTGGAGAGAAGCAATTCATACTCCATTATGCATCCTTAACAAAGGTCAAGCAAGAGAAAATAGTTCAAAGATTCCCTATGAGTTATGGTATGGTAAACCTCCTACTATGAAATATTTTAGAGTTTTCGGAAGCAAATGCTATATGAAAAGAGATGAAGAAAACTTAGGTTTATTCATCTATTATTTTCTTGGACTCTTACCTAATCAATAAAGAATGTAGGTGTTAGATATCTTCTAAAACAAAACTCCTAAATTGGTGATTAATTCAGTTGCTAATTACATGCTCCCATATTTGTATATTAATTGAGGAGAATGTATGAGTATCTCACCTTGGTGCATGCATTGAATACACACCATATATTTAAATAATAGAATTATTATATTTTCCACCTTAGGAGGATCTAGTGTTTTTGTTCGGGTCATACACTTCCATTTAATAATGCGTCATAGATTTGTATGAAGGTTTATTATGCTATGTGGGTGGGTTTAACCCATTTATGCCATGTAAGAAGGATATCAAAATACCTACATTCCTTAGGGACATTGTAACTATGTTCATGTGTGTACGTTATCCTAGATTCACCTTAATGCATATTACTAAAGCTACTAGAGCAGTTACACGTCAAGCATGAAAATAAATGTCAAGTGTTGTTAGTGATCATAAGGATCAAAAATTGTTAATAATATTATATTAAGGGATATTAGTATTGTCACCACCTAAGACAATAACCATGTTAATACTAATATGATAACCTTTGGGTTAACATTGATCTCAACACTTATGTTGATACCATTTGGCTACTAATAATAAAACTAATGTGAGAGTGAGAGTTAATATTAATCATAGTGAAATTCATAGTAAATATAACCATCATGTGAGTAATGATATTTATTTTTTGTTAAATATTAATAATAATAATAGTAAATGATACAAAAACTCACACTTCAAGCAATATTGATATTGGAAAATAAGATTAATGTTGACATTACTGAGCATTAATAAAATTAATAATAAGTGAAACATAAAAATGTGGTACACCCTAAGTTTAATACTCAAGACCTAGGGTACATTCCATCATTTCTAGGATTTCATTAGGATGCAAATCAACAAGGTGTATAGATTGACTTTCAACCTCCAAGGTGATTCAATCAGACCTGGATCTGCATATTTTTTAGTCTTAGGAGTGAATTGGAAATCTTTTGGAATGATTAACCTAATGATCCTATATGCCCTAATATGGAAAATGCAAGATCCTAACAACTAATAAATAAAAATAGTCAAGTTCCAGCAGATCTAGAAGGTGTAAATGACTATGTGCCTATCCAGAAAAATTGGTTTTATTGTGCCTACAAGGACTAGGTCACCCAATGGTAAAGTTAAGTCTTTGTAAGGGGTACTAATCAATTTTTGGTGTCCTCTAGTGTTGGATCTAAGCTTTTTTGTTCTATAGGTGAGTTTCCATATCTTGAAAAGGTTGATGACAACAAATGCAATGATGAAAAATTGATCTTCAATCTCGCTTTAATCCTTCTTGAATCTATGACTTGCACATTCACAAAGAGGGAAAATGTTGTTCCATATAGGGGCTTGCCTCAGTCAAACCCCAGGTAAGTGTTCCCACTTCCACAATGGAAAATGTTTATGATGAAACCTTAATGGAAAGGAAGGAAATGATGAATGAACAAAATGCTGCAACTCACCACCCTTCAATGGTTTCCTTGAAGGATTGAAGTCATACACATCTCTTCAAGGTCTTGGATCTTTCTTGATAGATTTACTTGAATGCTTGAATGCTTGGAGACCTACAACAATGCTAGCCTTCACAAGATAATAATATGAACACACATAAAATTTGACATGATGTTGGATCTTAGATTGCTGATATAAATGACTGTTAATTCAACTCTTGAATACTCTTGACAATAATTCTTGGTCATGAGTTCTCCAAATTGTGCTCTTGCTAGATAGATTTCAAATGATAAAGACTAGGTATTTATAGACCCGTTTATCCAATTTCCTGAAAATTAGATTCCAAAAGCCAAGACTTCATATTTGATTTTTGGATGTTAAAATACCGCCAATAACACATTTGAATTTGGGTCTTGGCTAAGAAGGGCGACCCAGTCATCCATGGGAAAATGGGTCCTGGCCCAAATTTCTAGAACACTCAAAGTCAGGGACAATTTAATGATTAGATACATTTATTCAATGCTTTTCCTCCTTTGAAAAGAAGTAAAAATTAGGATTTGGAATGCATAATTTGGAAAATTAGACACTTAATTAAGTCCAATAAATTAGGGGGGGAACATAATGTGAAATTGTAAGTGTATACAATTTTCTTTGTTACATTTAGCCCCCACTTTAGTGAGAGTATGAACTTATGCTCAGAATCACACTAAAGTAGAGAAATATATGTCAAGAGGGGTTCAGTTGTCCAAATGTTAGAGAAATATGATGACTAGGGATCAAGGGGGTTACACAAGCCCCTAAGATCTAAGATCGTATGGAAAACCAACATAGGAAAAAAGGAACACACATGCATGATACACAACAACACAAGATACATAAACATACAATTTCAAAATAAATGCAAAAGGAGTATGGGCTAGCAAGCTATATTATGCTAGCAATTATACAAATATAATACATTCTAAATGGCTAGAAAGTTGTATTATGCTATTTTCCATGAAATATAACATGTTTCACAAGGCTAGCAAGTTGTATTATGATAAACACTCATGAAACACATGGCCCCAAGCAAGGTGTATTATGTTGGGTGACCATGTTATGCCAATGCCACATTAGGTTCAACATCCGTGAACAAAGTGAAGCAAAAATACCAAACTCACCTCATGGGGTGCAAACAAAACTCACCTCAAGGGGTGTATAAATGGAAAAAGATAATTTATCAACAACAATCAAAGGGGAATTGTTTAATTCATGAAAGGTCACACCTTAGGGAAAATCATACATGACATCACCACTAAGAGAGGAAAATTCAAGGAATAGAAAATCACACCTTAGGGAATACTAGCCATAGTATTACCACCAAGAGAAACATCATATGCCAAGAAAGATCACACTCTTAGGGTATTTCAAGCCTAATATTACCACAAAGGAGATACATTACATAGGTCAAGAAAGGCCATTATTTGGTTGAAAAGCTCACATTTTCCTAGGAGATGTATACTATCATCACTAAGAAACCATTTCTTAAACAACAAATGAGGGACTATATGGCCCCCTTAAAATGGTAGTGTACTTGCAACACTAACATGTTAAGGAGATATAAAGGGATCCCAAGAAGGAATACACCTAGGAGAAGCCTACCTAACCCCTTGCCCCCCAAAGTGTAAGGACAAGGGTGAGCTAAATGGATTGAGATATGTTGCTCCTTGTAAAATAAAATATGATTGCATAAAGCCAATTTTATACCCCTATGCATGGTAGTGAATATTTTATGATACCACAACTACCACATGGAAATGAGCAAAAACTAATACTATTGATTAAGTGAATATCTTTTTGGTGTTTTTAAATGATAATAACCAAGATCTCTTGTTGTTTCGTGTGTGTTAGGTTCTACAAGGAAATAGATACCTTGTTATCTTACACCACATCCTTTTCCCTTATAACCACAATATTTCAAAAGTTGATAAACTATTCCATAAATGGCTTCCATTTCTTTCGAAGAAGGTGGCTTTTCATGATCATGTTCATCATATACGAATGTGTAACTTATGTTTTCTTCTTCTTTGATAAAAGTTGTATACTTAAATGCTTTTGATGACTCAGATTGTGTTGATATCATAGAAACTTATTTCTCTTTTCCTAATTTTGGTTGTATAAGCTTGTATTTCCCATCGAATGTAGGTGTGAAATCTAATGATACCCAATCACCATCTAACAACTTTTTCACTAATGAAAGAAACTATTTTTTGTCTAAAGGTTCCACTTTTGCATTTGGTGTCAATTTTTTAATAGGATTCTTCATTCCTATTTCAGTTTGTAAGCAATTTTCAAATTTAGGATCAGTTGTTATCGTGTAAACCTTGTTTTAGCAAATGTATTTCAGCATATGATGTAGCATGGAAGGCACTCCATTCATTCCATGAATCTATGGTCTACCCAAGAGAATATTATATCAAATATCATGGGGCATGGCATGGATAGGAGTTTGTAACATGACCTTACCAACTTTAATGGGTAATGTTATTACACCAAGTGGTTGTTTTCCCACATTATTAAAACCATGAGTAGACGAATCAGCTGGTTAAATTTAAGTCTTATCCACCCTAATTCTATCTAAAAGGTTCACACTACAAAAATTAAGCCCTGAACCATTGTCAACAAGGGCACACCTAATCCCAACCTTGTTAATAATAGCTAATATTATTAAAGCATTATTTTTCTTTTGCATTTCCAAAGGAAATAATTCATAATTCACTTTGATGAAAGACAATATCGATATTAGGTGAATTCATATTCTCAATCAAAGTTGCTACATCATTTGGTTACACACTAGGGGGGATGAAAACTTTTTAAAAGAATTTTGAAGCATGCCCTTATAAACAAGTGATGCTTGAATGTGATCCCACAAGGAAATCTTACTAGGAGTGTTGTGAATTTTTTCTATAAGATTATATTCTTTAACACTACGTTGTTGAATATTAGGTGCAGGTGGGAGGTATGGTTGATGCAATGGGATGGATGTTTAATTTTATCTTGGCTGCTTGTTATTCCTAGCATTAAATGTGTGATATTCAATATGATAACTTGGTTGTTGCAACACATGGTTACTTGTAAGTTGCTTTGTAAAGCTTAGGATATAGTCATGAGGTTTAGGAGGTTCTATAATGAGAAGTGGTTTAGGAGGTCCAATAACTAAAGGAATCTTAGGAGGTTCAAAAGGGATCTTAGTAGGCCTAATGATTAGAGGACTCTTGGGAGGTTCAAGAGGAATTTTTAGAGGTCCAATAATCAAGGGAGGTCTAATGGAAAATTGTGTGTTCATAACCTCAATGGATTTGACTTCTTGTTGATGATTTTCTATTGAGGGGGGGTCTAGGTTTTCCTTAGCATCTAAGCAAGCCATCTTAATATCTTTTGAAATAAATGTGTTAATGATATCATCTTCTTTTGCTACCATATCTTCCAAAATGGGTAAATCATTGGGAGAGGGACAAATAAGATTCTCATGATGCTCAATGATTCGATATTCTAACACCAAGGTACCTTTTTCACAAATAGGAGAGGTATCAAAAGGACAACTATGATTTTCATGATCGTCTATGATTGCATTCTCTTGCACTAAAATATTCTCACAAGTGGGAGATATGTTGGGAGATGAATGGAGACTAGGTAAAGTGATGCTAAGAAATGTGTCAATGATCTCATCCTCTTGTGCCATAATATCTTCCCAAGTGGGAGAGGTTTTAGAAGAGAAACAAACAAGATTCTCATGACTCAATGATTGGATCTTCTAATACCAAGATGCCTTTGTCACAAGTAGGAGAGGTATCAGGAGAAGAATAATTATGATTGTCATTATTGTCTATGATTGCATCCTCTTGCACCAAAACACTCACAATTAGGAGAAATGTTAGGAGATAAGTAAAGGATAGGAAAAGTTATATTAAGAAATATGTCAATGATTTCATTCTCTTGCATCAAGGTACTCTCATAATGAGGAAAGATATTAGGAGAATGACTATCATGTTTGTTAATAACCTCATTTCTTTTCCCTAGATTATACTCATAAGTAGGGAGATTGTACTTATGCAATCCATGCTTAACCATATCAAAACCACATATTTGAAAATAAAACATGTTTTTACTTGCCTTATGGATTTGCAATGTGTTGTAACAACCTAGAGTTATGAACTTGTGCAAAAATAAAAGTTAAACTACCCAAATTATGCAATGCTTCAAAAAATTTAAACAATTGTCCTGTAGATCCCTATTCCATTATTAATTAAATAATTTTTAATTAACTCACTTTATCATTAATCTTCTTGATTAATTAAATAAATAGAATTTATTTAATTATGTCTTTATCATTGATCTTCCTGATTAATTAAATAAATCATATTTATTTAATTATCTCTTTATCTTTATTCTATCCTGATTAGTTAAATAAATTTTATTTATTTAATTACGCCTTTAATTAGCTTATTCCTCTAAATTAATTAAATAATAATTATTATTAGTTATTTAATTAACATTCACACTTTATAAATTAAATAAATACTTTAATTATTTAATTATCCACAGTCACACTTCCTAAATTAAATAATTACTTTAATTAATTAATTATCCTATCTCCTCTCAATATTATCCATTCATTAATGATAAATTTATTTATTTATTAATTCCCACTTGCACATTCCTCAAATAATTAATTGATTTAAATTAATTATTATCTCATGCATTTCCACCATGTTCTTAATGAACATAGTCTTCTAGTGAAATCGATAATCAATGACAGTCCTCTAATCAATCAAATCAGTTCACTCCCATTCAGTGTGAGTTAATGAAGTAATCAATTCCTAATTCAAATAGTTAACTGAAATCCTATAGCCAGTTGTAGTCAATTAATTAGGCAATAAATTCCTCTCAAGGATTTTTGACCCTTTATCTATTCAATTCATCTTTCAATCTTGATCATCCATCTAAATCAGACTTCTCTATAAAATCAGCCCTCATTCCTTTTTGAAGGCTAACCACAAATCGAATCACGACTCTTTAATATTTTGCATCCTTCATCTATATTCAGTATTTTGAGCTTGAAGCAATATAGAGCACACAAATTTTGAGAGCAAGACAATTTTGAGAAGAGCGATGGAGTTAAATCAAGTTTGACACAAGGAAGGTAATTGCATTGTTTTGTTACTTGATTTCATTGTGTTGATTGTAATTAATTGTTTGATTGGATTGAGTATTAGCTTGAATTATAGTTAGTGGTTGCTATTATAGTTCATGCTTTATTATTAGACATCTCTTTTTTGGTCATACAAATGGTGAACCTAACGTGAAGCTAATTTTATTTTATTTTATTTTATTTTTTCTGTTAAATTTTAAGAAATTTTGACTTACAAGAATATCACCACAATCGTATTAAAACAACACTGCATATGATGAAAACAATATTGCATCTATTGCACAACACCACATCTGTCAAGGTGTAACACATGCAAAGTTTTCCTCACCGCATTTGTCATAGTTCCACATCGCATTTGATTGTCATTTATTTTTTGTTGTTTTCTACTAATGATTGCTAATTTCATTCATTGCATAGGTTTGACAATTGATTTTCTGTTATCCTAACATTGGAACCATACATTTTAGGTTATTTGTTTCTTCATATTTTGTCAATATGTACATCTACAAGTTCTGTCACACAATAGAGTTTCTAAACCACAATTATCAAATACTGCACCATAATCATTCTATCAAAGAGTCACAATAATTATCATTTGACACCACAACTATCTGACCTATGCACCACATTTGTTTGGCTTCTGCATCACATCTGTTAGGAAGGTAAAATTAAACTTTCAATTTATGTGGTTTATTTGTAGACTTTAATAGGTTAAAATTTCAAGTACTAACTGTTTTTGTTAGATTTGTGGCTACCATTGGGAAAAGAGATAAAACCTTGAAATTACTAACAATTTGTATCGTATCTCAATGATTAAAGACAAATTATAAACATGCTAATGATTTTGATGCAAGTTTTATTGTCAAAGAATATCTACAAAAAAAAATGTTTTTCGTTTTCTAGATTAAATAATCTTGTTTGGGTTTTAAAATAAGATGAATTTATTATGTGTTTGGTAAACCTATGATATGTATTCTCATCCCTCGCACTTTGTGTGATTTTGGGAATTAGAAATGTTACTTTTTTGTAGTCTTGTCATATACCTAAGATGTGGTGTTAACGTATGCTCTCCCCTCGTGAATCCTAAGAATTATCTTAGGGATCAAAAGTTACACCATAGCCATTTAATTTAGTAGAAAGATATTCTTTGGGGCCTCACCACCCTTTGCTTTGGTCTCAAGCACGTTTCTTGGTAGGCTATATAAGAGAATGAAATTTTTAACCCAAGGTGTGTCCAACATCCTTTAAGCCAAGCCTGGTGACCCTCAGTTCACCGAGACACTTATAGATGAAGGGGAGAGAGGAGACCCCTCTCGACTCAGGCATATTGAACAGGCTCACTATTCACAACAATCCCCCACTACGAACCATAATTTTAGCAGTGTAGTGTACAAGGATCAATACATAAATTTACTCACCATGTCCTCCCTTGAGCCAAGATAGAGTCTTTTTGGGTTACTAGCAATAACCTCTCAAGGAGAGAAAGAAGGTGAGCCTGTGCCATATTGGGCCTATGCCACTGAGCATCTAGCTATTTGCTCTTGTATAGAAAGGTATTGAATAATTATTTTTAATTGTTTGACTATCCTATATTTCAAAGTATTTATTACTTTATTGTGAGGTGGGACTACTACAAGTTTACACACCTTGATTGAATAGCTGGGTCGTGCTTGTATTTAAATGTCTTGGGTCTGTTAATACCAGTGATACCACTTGGAATTAGGGCCTTATCCTTTTACCAAGAGTCGAGTTAAAAATTCAGCAACTATATCTTATTGTATTTTGTGTTTTTTTAATGTCATATGTCCAAATATTGAAAAATCAAACACCTACATGTTGACGATGATTTTACTCGTAGCAACAGGGTGAATAAATTCTTCATAGATAAACCGCAAAGAGCCTATCCTTCTTGAAAGATATGGAAAAAAGAAAATATTAAAAGGGGAATCTACTTTAATAGGAAAAGATTGACTCAGTTCAATCCCAAGTCTCTAGTAATCAGGTCTTGATTATACTAGGTTCACTCTCAGGTATAATGTGATATTATTGTTAATCTCAAAGGGAATATGGTTTTTTTTTGTTTCATTGAGAATCATAAGCATTTTACACAAGATTTCCAATTCATTCATAAAAATAACATCATGAAATCGAAAGATTTGAAATAATATTTCATGAACATCAAAAATTTCTTTGTTATCACTTAAGTAGATTTAGCATTAAGCATTCAACAATTTCATAGAAAATGAAATATTTTCTTTAAATTTCCATTCATTCATCTATTTTTTGGAACATTTTCAAGAATTTAAACATCTATTCTAAAATAAAGCATACAAAATACTGAAAATTAAAATTTCTCCTAGTTATTCTCCATGCATGCTGCAAAGAATTAACCAAAACAGAGAAAATTGCTTTATACTTCACCAGATTGCTTCACAACTACATATAAAATGGTGCAAGATTTTAAAGAGAGGGGTTTTAGTTTGGACACTGAGTAGGTTTTGTATGCACCCTTAAATGACACAACACATAGTCTTGTTCAGCTGAACTAACAAAACCAACTACAAAAGATTCATGAGATAGGTAGCTATCTAATTGGCTATGATATTAATCAATGTCTATGTGCATACAAATTTTTACACTGGAATAATTCAGAAAATAGGAAAAAAGAACAAAACTTAAAGAAGTTTTGACTCTTTCGACATCCACAAATTATGAGCTTAAAATGAAAATAAAGTAGTAAACGACCTTTTATAGGAACAAGGCCCCAAGAGTTCAAAATTAAAGTTTATCTAGAGAATCAGATATAACAAATCAAAATGTAGCACGTGGCATACACCAACTGTCATCAAAATATTCTAGATGAATTCAAAGCTTTGACTTTGTCAGCAGCAACACTTTTCACTTCTTACTCTGGTTTGCAATACTTCACATAAATCAAGGCTATCAACATCCTTCAAAATACTGGACATGGAACATCTACCAGGACTGGGAACAACCTGCAAAACTCAAAACTTAAACAAATATCTTTGCAACACCTCCAGTATCCGGTATCTGGTTCTTTCTTTCATCATTCAGGGCTTGGGCTCTAGGATCTTTTCTTCGCCTTTCTACAATTGATATTCTTGGAAAGCAGTCAACATTTGATGCATATGTTCTTTTGAAATCCCTTGCACTACCTTCCAAATGAGTTTGAGCCTAGTGTATTCTTCAAATACCTAGAGTATAATATTATTCCTTTGCACTTTGTTTGTCTCATATCTAGCTATAGTGTTCCTACACTGTATAATCTCGTTAATGACTTCCTGAGTTAATAGTTGAATAGGGTCTTTGTTTATTCTTTCAATCCATTCTTTGAAGGCTTTAGCTTCTTTACCCTCTTTTCCTAGCATTTTGGGATCACAACCATGGCGTGCTAACATTTAAATAAAGTCTTCATCTTTATCAAGCAATTTTCTACATTCCACGGTGACTTTTTAAAATCCTTCAATGCATTGCATCAACATGTCACCTTCCCATTTCAACTATTTCTTCCATTTTTCTGGCAATGGAACTTCTTGCTTTGAAATTATATTTCCTTGTATTAATTCTTGAACATCCATTTGTATGAGAATTTCAACATTTTTCCTTTCATCATTGACCTGCTCTTGGTGAAACCTACATTCACTTTCAAATATTTTGGATTTCTCTAACCAACGGTATGCTTATACTTCCCTATTGCATCTGTAATGAATTCTTCTCCCTGCCTCACCCAATACTCAATCCATTCTTCAAATACATGCATTTTGTGGCACATTGCTACAATTGCATCCACCTATTCTTGTGACATTAGTACTAGATGTTGAGGCAATTCAGTTTGTGCTTGACCAGATAGGGTTAGTGATTTTATAAAATGTTCCAAGGTAGCAACCCGTTCTTTCAATTCTCTTTTCTTCTTTTTATACTTCTATACTCTAGCAATAGTGGCATCCAGGTTCACCTTTATTTCTTCCAACTCTTTCCTCCAAGATGAGTGTCCAAGATTAATGCTTGATATCGTATACTCCTTAAGCATTACTTCATGTCTATTTTTTTTAGTTGTTGGAGTAGCTATATGGATGGTTCTATCACCATCTGCATTTCTCTGTATGACATGTTTTGCTTTAGCTCTGCGCCTAGGCTTAGGAGCATCTACTTCCTATATGAAACTATTAGGATCCAAAGGAAATACTTCTACTTCCATTGGGGAAGCCAATTCCCTGATCATCCAATTAGGTGCATCTTCATCACGCTCTACCTCTACAACATTACTTTGTTCCTAGTTTCCACTTGATTCAAGAACCTCCTTTCTTACTTCTCCAGTCTTATCTGTCACGTCTTATGAAATAGGAATTTCCTCAACAATTTCTGGCATAGATTCAGGATTACTAGGATTTGGCATTGTCTCCTCTATTTGAAGACTTACATTTTCCTGTCTATCCATATGTTCAACCTCAGTTTCCTGGACATTACTTTCTTTATTCTATGCTACACCAGGATTTTTTTCATTTCTAAATTCATCGCCTGAAACCTGTGTAGCTTCTCCTTTCTCAATCTCAATTTCAACCTGGTCCTTTTCTGACTCTTCAAAGACCTGCTATTGTTCATTATCATTTAGAACATTCCCAAGCAAAGGCTAGGAATCAGAAGTATCTTCAATAATCATTTCATCAATAGGATCATGTTCTACAACTTCCCCTGTTTCCATCTCAAGGATATTAGGGTTCCCTGCTTCTGAGGCGAGTGTTCCTTTAAATTATTCTTCTTCAACATCTATAGGAGTGGACCCTGTATCCAAAATTTATTCTATCACTAGTTGTACCATGGGTTTATCTTTACACTTATTTTCTTTTACCTTCTCCCACATAACACCCCATTTATCCATCTATTCTTTAATTTTGGCTTCATCTACATCAGAAATTTCATCCAAAACCATAGGAGTTCCTCCCAATGCTTGTTTCATACTAGCCATATTAACAGAAGGAGGAGAAGTAAATAGTGTTGTAGCCCTTTGAGATGCAAACATGGTCTGTGTGCCAACATTTTCTGTTACTATTGCTTCTTCTTCAATAACTGGTTTAACTTTTGGTTTTGTTGTAGAGGAAGATGCACCTTTAGGTCTTGCTTTTGATTTATCTTTGCTTGATTCTGCATCTTTATGTTTATCAGATGGCTTTATTGGAACTTCTTGTTTTGAAGCTTCAGGGGTTTTTTCTTCAATCCTTATACTAGGAGTCGACTTACTAGTTTTCCTTTTCTTTATAGCAAGTTCCCCACTCTCAAATGTAGTTTCATTTCTTTGTTTTCTTCTTTTTTCCTCTGAGAATGTGGGTTCAATTCCTCTTTCTCTTAAAGCTTTACAAAAATCATTTATCTAGTGTTGAATGTTTAACAAAATTGGTTTAGAGAACTCATCAATTGATGCCATTTCTTCATCTTCATAATCTGGGTTTGGGACATGGGTTCATCATACACTCTGTCTTTGTTATAGGCTTTATTCAACACTTTTCCATTATCCTCTTCCAACTGATCTAGAATTTCATGGAGCATAAGAATCCAAGCAAATTTTAAAGACAGTCTTTGATACTTTCTTATTCTTACTCCATGCTCATCTTCCCAATTAAGCCAATAATCTTCTAAGTGTTGGAAATGAGCATGGTAACCAGCTATGGCCTTGGCAATATTCCCTTCAATATTATAATACATTCTTTGAAGTGGAAAATACTCAAAATTATATGTTCTTTGTTCTTCTTCACACAAGTCAAACGCCCTAATTGCATTGCACTTATAATTCCTACCACAATAGGAAATCTGAAAGAAGCCTTCTTGTGAGCATTGCTATAAAGAGCCTGAGATGGTTTTAAGTGTCTCACTAATTCTAATAAAACAATTTTTTATGTTAGATACCTAGGCAACATGAAAGGATGTCCATCAAACCCTTCTATCCTAATGTAGGAGTAAATGGGGAACTGAATATACTAGCCTTGCATTGGTCTAATGACACTTTGTGCCTCCAAGGACAATCTTTTGGCTTTATCACCTTCCATCATTTTGACCAGCTTCATGAAGAACAAATCATTAACTCTCTTGTAATTCTCTTTGTATTCGTGGATAGTGATCTGGGGAAAATGAGCATATATCAAACTGTTTCTGACTTCCCTGCCCAGAGTACCAATCTTTTCAACCCTTGTTTGCTTTCCCTCATGGCGCAAAAATAAATCACATATGAAGACATAAAAACATCTGGTTTTGGGAAATGTCGTTATCAATTCATATAATTTGTCACTAATAAACTTTCCCCAATGCATTTGCACAAGATTTTCCATCAGTCTGGATATTATTACAAATATCCAGGGTTCAAATTTACTGGCATCTCATAAACCAGTCATCCTGCTCAGCAGAATTATAATATCTTGCATTTCTTGGCTGAACATAGACCTTTGAATTACTTTGGTCTGTGGTGTAATCGGCTATTGGCACCATTGGGTACTCATAATTTCTCTATTGTGGGCTTTGGCATTCTGATATGTTTTGGCCTTTGCTTTCATATCAACATTATACATCTGGGTGAAAAAAGGGAAGCCCAAATATGTATGTAATTCCTTTCTGTGAGAGGTTTACATAGATTCTCCCATCTTTTTCAACAACTCTTTTATCTAGGTTATAATAATTCATGCATTGCATAACCAATTCAGGGGCCTCCATTGCTGGTGGAAACCCTCCTACTAAAAGTAACCCATTTGCTATAACATTTCCAGCACACTGAGAAGCATTTTCCTATCGTACCCGAGTGTGAATTTCAGCATCATAATTCCACCCCCTATGAGTATCTGTAACTACCACATTGATTGGTATGGCTTGTGAACTGCAACATTTAAATTCATCTTCTGCCCTTGTGTCAAAAGTACTCATTTTCAGTGGTGTGCTCTGCATTTTCAAATGTGTGTCTTGTGTGTGAGTTAGGGTTAAATTTAACCAAATTTCTTACAATTTATAAAACTTTCAATTCACCTTTCGACTAAATTCAAATCAAAGAATGATCAATCAACATTTTAATTTATAAAGGGAAATACCATCTTTTGAGATTTTCATGTATGAAAATAATTAACAGAATATCAATTATCTAAAACATACCTAGTTCTAGTTGATAAGGACAATATTTACATAATGGAACTCCAAAACCCTTGGTAGTTGTGTTCTCAGTTTCTCAAAATTTACCTCTCCTTACGTGCCAGTATTATTTCATTCTTTCAATGTCCTTTGCAAATTTGCAGAATGACGCGAAGTGGAGTGTTACAAAAGAAATTGCATGCTTAAGGTGGTTCCAAGTACATGGGAGTAGTTTTCGACCTTCATTATTTACCTGTTATAATGCATTAATTTCTCAAATAAAGGTGCAATCATTACAAATTAGGGTTCAAATTATGAACGCCTAGATTTTTGTGCAGGCTTGGTACTAGAGGAGAAAGATGGTGCGAGGATCATTTGTGGCACTCTGGTGTCACTCTGATCTTTTGCAAGGCATAAGCCATTAAAGATACGTGACCAATTTTTGATCACCAGGATTAAAACCTCTGATATCAACTTTTAGGAGAAATATCAGGATCTGGGGCACTTAACTCCAAGCTTAAGAGAAAATTGGAACAAAAGGAAAGACTGGGAACTGGGTTCAAGAGAGATTACAACATTTCAAAATAGATTCTTTGGTTTTCAAGTTTCGAATAAAAGGAATGAAATAAAACTACCAAACTCTGATACAAGAAAAATGATATCACTGGGATTGACACTTCTGGTGGATGACTTATCGGGCAGAGCTAGGACCAACTAAAGATACAATTCACTTTGATGCAACCACACAACTCTGGGATTCTAGTTTTTGGTAATATATTAAACTTTATGACAAAACCAAAACACCAAATCTAGGAAAGAAATAAGAATAAAAAAAGGACAAAGTAAAATTGAAAATGAGACTAGTAACCGACCAAACCGCAAAACAACACCAAAGCAAACAAAATCGAAAGGGAACAGGAAAAAAAGGGGTTCACATTTTTCCAAAAGGAAAAATGGGGCGTGTTGTGAGACCACACAACACCACAGTCACTTAGAAAAACAAGAAATTTTAGGGAAAAAAGCTAGAGAGTTGTATTTGTTAGCCTGTGTTCCATAACTAGTTCTACAACGCAATTGCATAACCTATGTGACACATCTACTTTGTACAACACATATATCTATGTAAACCACAACTATGTCAGTTTTAAACAACAATTGATAGAATTTTGAAACACATTTGTGTCAGTTAACCATAGAAAGTCAGAAGATTACAACTATAGAAATTGGCACCGCAAGTGTCTTTGTCTCGAAATGCAACTATCTTAAATATAAACCACATCTGTGTTTATAACCTTAGCAAAGTCAAAAAACTACATTTATCCTAATTAGTACCACATCTATTTTTGTACCACAATTGTTTAGTCATATGACTCATTTGTTACATTTCTGAGACTCAATTGTTTCTCTCTGCACCACATTTGTCTATAGTCTGTACTACATATGTTTATCCTCTACCGCATCTATGTATATAAATAAATCCGAGTTTATTTCAAAAGGTCTACCTCTTACTTTATTTTACATAAAAACAAAAACCAAAAATAGAGTCTTTTCCAATTTATTCTTTCATTTTTAGCCTTTTCTAGATTTACCTAGCTTTAAAATTGCATCCCTAGTTTAAAATTATCATTCAAAATCTTAGAAATTTGTCTTAGTTTCTTGAAATTAGAAAAAAAAAAATTATTGATCAATCTAGAGTCATCTCTTGAATATCTTGAAAGCTCGTGTTTTCCAAAATCATATCACCAAAAAAGTAGGATTTTTAACTCACAAGTCTAGTCAAATTCCATGTATTTATTTTAGCATTATGGTTTTGTGGCACATTTAGCTATAGATTGTGTGCATGATAAATATTTGGTCCTGCCAAGCTCTCAATTCTATAATTCATGAGTATGACTTCCATAGCGGCAAGGCTCTGGTTGGTGGTTTTTTTAAACACAAATAGTAATAGAAAATATTTGGGTATCTCTGCATCTATGTCACCCTTAAATGTGCATTGTGCAAGTGTTTGGAGGTAGATCTAGACGAGGCATTTAGGGTCCACCATGCAAAAGTTGGTTCGCCCTTCTATGTCAAGGTGTTGGAAACTTGTTGGGCTCTGATCACTCTTCTCTCTCATGATCCTCACCCACTTCAACACCCTCTGACCCTGGAGGTGAAATAAAATTCAACTTACTCGACATCTTGAATAGGTTGTTGCTTTTTTTTTTGGTTTATATAGTATATATGCATCTTGTTATTTCAACCCGTCGCTCTCTATTATGTGTTTGGATCATTGCTCCCTCTGCAAAGCCATGTAAAATGTTGGGAATTTTTGTAAGCCATCTTTTTGGTCTATTTTATCTTGGGATAGGCTTGGGAATATGTGTATTCATGGCCCTGCCCTTGTTGTTGTTCGAAAAATAGACTCGACTGATACAATGTAATTTTCATTTTTAAAATAATTAATATAATTATAGGACAAGCACCTTTATGAGAAAAAAATTAACCTTTTTATCAAAACATCATCAGTTGTCCTTCCTTGAGATCTAGGGTTTTCATTAGATCACATTAGTCCCATCAAAAGTTTGTCACACACCCTCCTTTTAATATAAAAATTCAAAAAGTCTAAGATCTTTGCATTTACAAAAATCTTGCCAAAAAGTCAAAATTTTAAAAAACATAGCTTAAATCCACACCCACATTGCATTTATCCAAAAACTTCAAAAATCCAAAAAAACCAAAAAGTCTAAAAAATCCTATTTTTTTTTTAAATATCCAAAAAATCAAAACTCCAAACATAATCTTTTATGGTTGTCACATGATCTCATATAAAATGAAAAGAGAGGGATTCTACATCTGACCATACCTATAACCCAACTAGTGACACACAATTTTGGGTCAACCCCTAATGATCAAACAACCCCACAATCACAAATTGCACCTCCATTTGATGGTTATACCTTACATGAAGTGGAACAATAGTTAATACTAGAAGAAATAGATAATGCTTCATAAAATCCTAGGATATTGTGAATCATTGATGAACTAATAATTGTCTACCCTAACAAATATGTCTTCGCACTTGCACAAAGTGGCGCTCGACTTCTTGCTAACTTCGGAATCTCCACTATCATAGTGGAAGCACCGAATATAACACATCAAGGAAAAAGTATTGTTAACACCACAACACAATCATCTAACACCACATCATCATAGTTGGACACAATTTTACTACTTGGTCAAACTTCACACAACACAACTATTAACATCCCACCAACTCCCACATTCAACAAACAAACAACAAACCCATTTGATTCCGCCTCTCATATTGTAGCACAACAAAGTAACAGTACACCTACAACTTAGAATGTCACCCATCAAAGCACACCTAATAAAACTCAAAGGATAAACCCTTCATTTTTGGGGCCGCAAGTGAACACTCCGTTCACTTCACATAACACAAACATCTTGACAGCTTGAACAAGATCCCTTTTTGGGATAAATTAGAATATGTTCCCACCACCACAACAACCATCACATAATCATTATTCCACTTTTGCATTTAGTTTCAACCAACCTCCACCATAATTTAATCTTAATACCACTTTCACAAAACACTTTCAAGAAAACACCCCACCCATGTAGCAGCATCATTTCAATACAACCAATCAAAACATGCATGGTTACACTTCCACACCATATCATCAAAATACTAACCCATTTACAAACCCTTCACAAGGTTTGACACAATATCTACAATCAAACATAGCTCATGAGACACCATCTCCTATGGATCTTTTATCTCAATAGATGCAAACCTTGCAACAATGAATGTCAACTATGTAGGTATTTGGAAACAAGAAGACATACTTGGTAGAGGATTTATGTCCTTACCCATTTGATAGGAGCATTTACATGCCTCCCTTTCCAACAAACTTCATCATACCAAAATATGACACATAAAGGGAAGGGAGATCCTGTCAAAAATGTGAGAGAATTTTATATGGCCTCCTTGGATGCAGCTTATGATCACACATACTCAATGAGAATTTTCCCACTAAGTCTTGGAGGTCAAGCCCTTGAATGGTTTGCACACCTAGCTCTAGGCATCAGAACATGGAGTGAACTAATGGAAAAATTTATAACACACTTCTCGTATAACATTTCAAATGACATAAACATAATACATTTATATAATGAAAAATGAAAGGATGGAGAAACATCCACTTCATTCTTACAAAGGTGGAGAAGCCTTGCTAGTAAGTGTCCATGTCATATACTAGAGAAGCAACTAGTACGCATATTCATGGAAAATCTTAATAAGGAGGTGATGTTTCATTTACAATTCCAGTACTAAAATGCATTTGAGGAGGTCATTGAAAAAGGTCTCTCCATCAATAAATCCCTTATTGGAAAAGGGCTAGTCAAATTTTTTGAGAACAAAAATTATCCAAACAATTCAAATGACAAGAACAAATTCTAGTCAAACAATAAAAATGTGACAAATGATGGTGTAGTAGATGCTAAAGTAGTTAACAAATCTCACCATGTGATAAGTTTGAAAGGACCTACAATGAAAAACAACATTAAACCACCATAGAATCATGAGAAAACAACCAATATAGTTTAGAACATAACACAACATGGTCCTCCAAGGACTACCCAATTGCGACGGAAATACACGCCCTTAGAAAAACCTATTGAGTCAGTTTTAAAGAAACTATTGCAAAATAATGTCATTCAATTACCAGAAATAAGACATTATTAACTAAGACCATTTAAACCATCTTGGTGGAATGAAAATGACTTTTGTGAGTACCACAAAATGAAAGGACACAAAACCTCTACATGCTTTAAACTGAAAAATATTATCCAAGATCATATAGAGCAGGGAGATATAAAAATTGACAATAACTAGGATCCTCGAACATAAATCACACAATCTTTAAAGATCCTTTACAAAATCATGGATTAGGGAAATCCACTGTATTTATGGGATGAATGGTAAGGACCAAGCTAATTATACCATTTTTTCTTACGAGCACATGGTTAACAATATCTGACCATTTGATAACAATATATCCACCATTACTGTAAAGAACAAAAATATGGAATGTGTGGTTACCACCCATCAATCAAAAGTGACTCTGCAAGGAGACCCTTCTAAATCACAATCGACACATGAATATAATCTACTGGATCATCTAGGGAAAACCCTTCCTTAGATGTCAATTCTTGAATTGCTACACATCTCTCCAGAGCATAAGGAAATCCTAGGTAAGGTATTATAGGATTCTTCAATTCCCACGGACCTAAACATAAATCGATTTCAAGCCATGGTAGGCTTCCTAGCTACCACCCACCACACCACATTTATAGAACATGATTATATTTCATAGAAACCCAATTGTAACGAACCCTTATATCTTGAACTATACATCAACAAGTATAAAATCCAATGAGTTTTGATAGATTGTGAAGCAAGACTAAACATCTATACATTAAAATTGGTTACTACCATGGGATTCTCTAAAGCTTGCATAGATGAGTTGAAAAGGATTGTGATAAGAGAATGTGATGATGCAAAGCTAACTTCAAAGGTCATTATCCTCCTTCCATCCAGAGTGGGTCTTGTTGTTTAGGATACATTATTTCAGGTTTTGGACCTAGACCTTCCTTATAACCTTCTCCTTGGATGCCCATGGATTCATTCCATGAAGGTTGTTCCTTTGACTTATCACCAATGCCTGAAGCTTCCATATAATAGAACTAAGATTACTATTTCTAGTGATCTCGATCCATTCCAATACTGCAACAACTTGAAGGGGACACCCGAGCACCAAGTGCCTATAAACAATGAAGCTTTTCCTTCCACCTCATCACATTTATATTGACCATGCTTCCTTATCAAAAGCTTTGGATTTACCTAAATCATTCCTCAAAAAGCAAGGTCCAGGTCCATGATGACGAATGTGGAGAGTATAACATTGAAAACCAATTCTACATGGGTAAGTTACCAGCTACATTGAAACACTATGGTAAGCCACGCCATATCAAAAAGGATCATAAAGTAACAATTCAGTATCATTGGGATGAGCTAGGAAATGAATCTATTGACGAAGACCTCTCTAAATAGATTTATAGAGATGAAGAAGATGAAGAAGATGAAATACATGCTAAATTACCTATTGATAAGTATGGAAAAGGATTTGACATCATGAAATAGAACGGATATGATGGTCACTATGGCCCGGGATCACAAAAACAAGGGATGACTAAGCCTATATTGATGATCAAATTGTTGAAGAACAAAGAGATAGGGTATAAACTGCTAAAAGTGAATGCTCCTCATACTAAGGTATCTTCAAAAAAAGTTGCTAACATTTTTGAAGTTATCGAGACTTCTAGGAATAGTATTGAACTTGAATCCCCTACCAATCAAACTACTGAGGGCCAAACCTAGATAGATACCTTTTGGGACCTCGACAATTCCTCAATCTGTACCATTTCTACTTCATCCTTAAGTTTTTCTAACAATAACAATAACATTCCTTTAGTCCACCCCCAACTAATTGATTAGGATCAACAAGGTCTACCAAACTTAGAAATATTAAAAAATGATGAAGCAATTGTTGAGTTCATGGGACTTTGAGGGGGCATACCTCGAGGGGATCAAAGGCTAGTTTCACTATAGACCTTGATGCTACGTCATACTTTGGGGAGTTTTTCCCACCTTCCAGTTGCAAAAATAATAGAACAAAAAAGAACAAGTCTTAGGTGAAAATTGAAAGGCACCTTTAGACAGAAAAAGAAAGGATAAAGGACATATTCAAGGGTGAAAACCTCTTTGAGGCACCTAAGGATGGAAGTTTGTACATACTCCCCATGAGTCAAGAGAAATCCCCACTATTGGTGGAGAATTCAGAAGAAGTTAAAATTAGTACACCTGAGAATCTAAAGATCATACACTTTGCAACATCCTTGACAGATATAGAGAAGCCAAGTTTAACCAATCTTTTCTCCAAATGACAAATCAAGTTCACATGGTCTTACACTGACATCCCTAGACTATGTTGTGAACATGTGTCTCAACCTTACAATTATATAAGGTTTATTGTTGATAGGATATATATATATTTCCTAGTTACACTGATAGGTGTAATATACATTGGGAGCATGGGGTGGAGAGGAGGAGTGGGATGTGTGTAAGCAATTTTTTGTTAACTTTTTCGGAAAACTCCTAAATGGCCAACATATATTAAAAAAATGATATATTTTTAATCTAGACCGTTAATTATTAGGTTTTAAATCTAATGGTGGATGTTTTTTTGGCTTGTCTTGTCCTAGAAGGTAACCCTATTCTATGAGGGTGTTGTGCTATGTTTGTAGATGATGATGTGTTATGAGAGTTTGATAGCAGTTGTGTTGTCTCTAGATCTTTGGTGGTGATACTCCTGTGAGAAGCTTGCTCTGTAAGTATATTGTAATCTTTATGATTTATGAATAATATATTGGGCAGCTTTTGGAGTGTGGGGTTTTTCTCCCAAAAGGGTTTTCCCCATGTAAATCATTGTGTCATGGTATGCATGATATTTATGTTTATTTCTATTCAAGTTTTTGTAATTGTTAAAGATTTGTAAATTTTTTGCATTATTCTTCTCTCAATATTAGTGTAGGAAGTTGTTCCACCACCTTAGCTTCCTTACAAGTGGTATCAGAGCCTGGTCACCTTTGGTTTTAGTTGTGGGTTGCTAGGTTTTTTGAACTAATATAGATTTGAGTGGGAGCTTGTGCAAAAGATACTTTGTGATCTTGTTACAAGAATTTTCAGATGACAAGTTCATCAAGGAGAATAGAGGTGGATAATTTTTTTGGAAATAATTTTGAGATGTGGAAGTTGAAGATGGAAGATCTATTGATAGATCAAGATATGTGGGATGTTGTTGATGAGAGTGTTTCAAAGCATACAGATGCTACTCAAGAAACTTAGTATGATGTTATGGACCATAAATCTAAGGATCTAATCAGAGTATTCTTGGAAGAATGTGTTTTAATTAATGTCCATGAAGAGACCTCTACATAGAAACTATGCAAGAAACTTGGTGAGATGTATCAAGCCAAACCTTTAGTGAACAATATTTTCTTGAGGAAGTTGTATTCCTTTAGAATGGAAGAGGGTGGATGAATCACATACCACCTGGAAGCATTCAATATTTTGGTGGCTCAGTTGGCATCAATTGGTGTCAAAATAGATGGGGAGGAGAAATGTCAGATATTTCTTTGTTCTTTTCCTAATTTGTGGGATGCCCTTGTTATGGTTGTTGGGAGTACTTCTATTATTTTGAAGATTATAGACATGGTGAGTTCTTTTCTTTCTAAAGAGATGAGGAGGAAGGTATCCATCACTGTCAAGGAGGCCCTAAATATTTGTGGAAGACCTAAGGAAAAAGGAAAGAAGAATGGAAGTGTGAAAAATATAAGTCCAAGGGGAGATCTAAATCTCTTAGAAAGTCCAAAGTTATTTGCTAGAACTGTAGTAAGCTTGGACATGTTTGTAAGGAATGCAAAGAAGAAAAGAAGAAGAAAAAGAAAAGATTTTATTTTGAGTTTGAGTATGAGAAGGAAGATGGTGACACATTCATCGTAGCTTTGGAAACTCATGTAGGTAATGATGCATGGTTAATTCAATTAGGTGCATCTTTCCATATGACCTTTAATAGAGATTGGTTTTCTAAATATGAAGAATTTGATGGAGGTAAGGTGTACTTGGGTGAAGATTCTTATTTAAATATTGTTGGTCACGGTAAAGTTAAAATCAGGTTTCCTGATGGTAGAATAAAATGGATTAATGGTATAATGCATATCCCTAGATTAGCATGAAATATTATCTGCGAGAAAACTAATAGATGTAGGTGTGTAGGTAGTCTTTTCTAATGCAATATGTAATATGGTTAGAGGTGCTATGGTGATTGCTAGAGGTGTTAGATATGGCACATTGTATAAGCTTGATCCATGCACTATTGATTGCAATAGTGCTTCTATGAAAAGAAAGTCTATGAAAGAGGTGAGGGTTTCACCTTCAATAGATGGTCATGGCTTTTAGGTACCCCAAAGGTGCTCTTTCTTCTTAATCAAAGTTACCTACAAAGAAAACTATGTTATGGCACTAGAGACTTGGCCATATTGGAGAAAAGGGTCTAAGGACCTTGAAAAATAAAAACCTTGTTGAAGGTTTGTCTTATTGTAATCTTTAATTTGATTTTTGTGAGCATTGCATTTGATTGGTAAATCTTGTGGTTTATTGGATCTTATTCATTCTATTGTGTTTGGTCTTGTAGATGTTCCTTCAATTGGTAAATCTACATATTGTGTTTCATTTATTGATGATTACAGCAGAAGGACATGGGTATATTTTCTAAAGAGTAAATATGAAGTTTTCAATTGATTTAAAGAATTTAAAGCAATCGTTGAGTTGTAGACTGGAAAGAAAATAAAATGTTTGAGGACTGATAATGGCAATGAATTTTTCTCTAATGATTTTGATATATTTTGTAAATATTGTGGTATTCATAGAAAAAAGACAACTCCATATTCTCCACAACAGAATGGAGTTGCAGAAAGAATAAACAAGATATTGATGGAGAAGGCTAGGAGTATGTTGAGTGGTGTTGGCGTAGAACAAAGGTTTTGGGTTGAAGCTATTGCCACTACTTGCTACCTATCTAGGAAAGGTCGGGTCACAAGCCTTCATTAAGAAATCTTAGAGTTTTTGGCTATGAGGAATATGCATATGTGTCAAAGGAAAAGTGAACAATGTTGGAGAACAAGGTTGTGAAATGTATCTTCACTGGATATAGTTATGGTGTGAAAGGATACAAGATTTGGGATCTTTTTGCATAAAAGGTAATATATAGTAGAAGTGTTATTTTTAGAGAAACTAAGTCTTCTTCTATTACATTTCAGCCAGAACAAAGTAAAGAGGAAGATGTGATTCAATTTCCTTCTACACCTGAGAAATTTGAATCAAGGCCCATGGATAGACAAGAAGTTTAGGAGAGCTCATCTAGCTCTGAATCTTCAGAAGAGGAGGAAGAACCTCCAACTCAACTTGTCCATAGCTCTACAAGGCATAGAAAACCACCTGAAAGGTATTCACCTAATGATTGGAGATGTATTTTTGCTTTGAATACTAACATGGATGAACCGAGATTTGTAGAAGAGGCATTAGGTATGCATGATGTAGAATCCTAGAAGATTATTATGGATGAAGAAATGGAATCTTTGAAAAAGAATGATACATGGGATCTTGTACCATTTCCTGAAGGATGGAAACCTATTGGTTGTAAATGGGTTTTCAAGAAAAAGATTGGTTCAAATGGAGCTATTGAGAAGTACAAAGAAATATTGGTTGTGAAAGGTTACTCTCAAGTTGAGATTGTTGATTATGGTGAGATATTTTCTCCTTTTGCAAAAATGACTTCCATTAGATTTTTGCTTTCTATTGTTGTTTCTTATGATCTAGAGGTTGAACAAATGGATGTAAAAACTACTTTCCTTCATGGTGACTTGGAGGAGGATATTTATATGACATAGCCAGAGCACTACATGGTGAAAGGTAAAAGTAAGTTGGTTTACAAATTGAAGAAATATTTGTATGGCTTATAACAGAGTACTAGGATGTAGTACCAGAAATTTGATACATATGTGTTGATTTTGGGATTTAAGCATTCTAAATTAGATCATTGTGTTTATTATAAAATTGATTGTGATCATTTCATGTTTATTGCATTATATGTTGATGATATGTTATTTATTGACAAAGGGAAATGTATGATTTTAGAACTGAAATCTCAACTTGCTGCTAAATTTGAAATGAAAGACCTTGGTGCAGCTAGAGACATTCTTGGGATGGAAATTAAAAGAGATAGAGTGAACATAAAGCTATGTCTTGGCCAAAGTAAGTATACCAATTCAATTTTACAGAGATTTAGCATGCAAGATTGTAGACCATTGTGTGTTCCCCTTTTTGTTGGAACAAAGTTATCTATTTCAAATTTTCCAACATCTCCATCAGAGATGGAAGACATGAGAAAAGTGCCTTACCAAAGTGAAGTTGGAAGTTGATCTATGCTATGGTTTGTACTAGACTAGAAATTGCCCAAGTAGTGAGAGTTCTTTCCAAATATATGTCTAATCTTGGTAAAGTTCATTGGGACGCAATTAAAAGAGTCTTCAAATATTTGAACGGTACTTCAAATTATTCCTTGTTTTATCATAGTAATATGATTGAAGACAAAATTTCCCTTGATATTCATGGTTATGTGGATTCATATTGTGCATGTGATATTGATAGAAAACGATCCACCAATGCTTTTGTTTACATTATTCAGTAGTGCAATTAGTTGGATAAGTAAGCAAAAAGTTGTGGTTTCTTTTCCTACTACTGAAGTAGAGTATATGGTGGCTACTCATGCGTATAAAGAAGCCATTTGGCTTAAGAGACTATGTTCAGATATTAGAATAAAATAAGGTGCAGTGACAATTTATTGTGACAATCAGAGAGTGATATGTCTAGCCAAGAACTTGAAATTTTATGCTAGGACCAAACACACTGATGTGCAGTATCATTTTTTTCAAGATATGGTCGAAGATGGTAGGGAGAAATCGGTTAAGACAAATACTTTGATGAATGTTTCTAATTCTTTAACTAAGCCTGTGAGCACAAAGAAGTTCAGAGACTATGGGACTTTCAGACCCTAGAAATTATGTGATGCCCCCTTAGTTTTCCTTTGTTTGGACAACTTTCTAGACTATATCTAGGCCTTATGATACTATTGCTAGACTTTATGGTACTGATTTTTGGACACTGTGACTTTGTTGGATGTTATTCAAATATTGTGATACTTTTATGAATAGATATGGTGATTGATTGATGACACTATGATGCTTAGTTTAATGATATTGATGGCATTGTGATATCTAATGTTTCTTATTTATATCATGGATATAATGTTATGTGATTGTTAGATGGATGTTTTATCATGTTTTCATATCAGTTTTTATGTTGGTGAAGGGGAACAGGGTCACATCACTCACTTGCGAGTGCCCTGCGACACTGCAACTTTCCCTTCACGCTGTGTCTGACTGTTTTCTTAATGCACATGTTCGACCCTATGTTTTGTTGTAGGCTGCAGGTACAGGACATCGAATCCACCTGATTATCAAGTTTGAGTGTGCCAGAGCCTAATGGAGTTGTTGTTTTAGAGGTAGAACTGGGTCCCCCACATTGAGCCATCGTCCTCATCAAGGATGAATTTTTGTTGTCACATCCTGTCAGTAAGGTCTGTTGGTATTGTTTCGTCTTCATGTGGTCATTTTACCTTCGTTTCGCTTTCAGTTGGTATTGTTTGACTGTTCGATCATTGCTTCATGCTTGTGACTTGTGTTTTGTTCGATAATTTCATTAAATTAAAGTTGTCAAAATTGAAGGCTTTGGCTAAACAAAATAAAAGCCTCATTAAAGTTAGAAGAATTAAACTAAAACAAATATGGTGAAATTATTTATTTAATTTTAATAAATTAAGATTTATTGTTCAAAATAACATATTTAAATGATATATATATTATCATTATGTTGTGTAAACAAACTTTATAAGAAATTTAAAATACTAAATTATAAATTAATTGCTTATTGTGTGTAAATTGAAAGAAAGGGCTAAAAGTTAAAAGAAAGGCAAAAAAATTAAATAAACTTTAAAAAAAGAAAGAAATTAATTTGGTGGAGTCGAATGCAGTTAAAAATAATAATAATAATTAAAAGGGAAGTGGAGTTAATTGCACATGGGCAATTGGCTTATTTCTCTCAGAGGAAAAATTGAATCTTGAATGCTTGTCAGGAATATCTTTCGGAGGTTTTTTATGGAAAAAATTTCTCTATTTTCTGAAAATTTTCTTGAAATTGGTGAAGCTCTGAGGTTGTTCTTGGAGGTCTTGGAGGTTTTACAGTAGTAATGAAATTCCAAGAGTTAGAAGCTATTAAATTGCAGAGAGGAAATTTGCAAGAAGCTAGAAGCTACAGCTTATGTTTTCATTCGACAATAATTACCAGCTCAGTTTTGCGAATTGTTCCAGGTTCCTCTATTTTCCTTCTTGTTTTCTTTCAATTCTCAAAAGAATGCCAGTATGGAGACATTGAAAATCTTTGAATCTTTCTTAATTAGTTCTGAACTAAGAAAATCTTAGAAAGAGAATCTTTAGAAAATTAAAGGTTAGAAATTGTAGAAATGTGAATCTTGTGCTCAAACCACTGTGTTGTGAAATTATGAGTGCTTTATAGTTTCTTGCCTTGTAATTTCTTCCCAATTAGATTGTAATTATTGATCATTTGAACTGGAAAATTATTGATTCTTTATTGGGGAAAAACCTCTAATCCTATATCACTTGTTTAAAATACAACACGTTAAACACACACTTGTGTATCATTTTTTTTAACTTCCCTCTTTATCTATGATATTATGTATCAATGGAACTTAATGGATAAAGGGCTTTGCCCTGTTCTCAACAATCTCCTCCAAACCATGGCTTGACTTTGTTGGGGATTATAAACCGTTCCAGTTTAAAGAAAAACTTTGTTTGTGTGATTGTTGTAGCATTGCTTGGCCTATCAAAATTAAATCCCTCTTTTTAGCTATCGATGTATACGTACATGCAAATACCTGGGTTGATTATGGCTACAATCGCCATGTTATGTCTCTTATTGCCTAAAAAATTTCATTTAACTTGAGCTTATCTTTTGAGCGTTGTAGAATGTCTCCGGGCAAGTTTTGGCGTTGACTTTTCATTTCTCATCGATTGGATTTTATTCTCATGGCTAGTTGTCGATTAAATCTCCTGATATTTGTGGTAATCTTGAGTAAACTGTATGATGTCGAACTCTTCCTTTGTGTGAGTGTCGGCTGGTTTATTTCTTTTATGGTGAAATTAAAGATTTTGATACATTTCCTTTGTATGGAACCAAGAATATTAGTACCCGATTCCTTTATTCATTATCAGTGATGCCTCTAGTCATCAAAGAATGAACTATAAGTTAGAGGAATTAGATATAGATCACATTGTTACGTAGTATTCCTTTTTGTATTAGGCTAAACGCTCTTAATGCGCCTGAGTCAGCATATATTTTATACTAGTGACTTGATTGTTAGCAATTGTTTCCAGTCAGTTAACCTGAGTAAAGTACAGTTAATCGTGGAATTGAGTTAGGCCATTTATAAATCTGTATTATCTTTAAATTCTATGGATAAGCCTTGAATCATGAAATCAAAAACCTGTATTTATGAATATATTCTTATATTTGCTTATATATATATATGTTATATATATAGTTATGTGAATAGTTCTAAATGAAGAAAAAGGGAGATTTATAGATTTAAAGAAAGTTAAATTATGACAATAGAGTATTTTAGTTTATGATAATGTAGATGGATCTTGGAGTGGTATTCTTTTCCTATCCTTGAAATTAGTTGAGTAAAAACTATTCTATGTAAAGATAATGTGAAGTTATGTTTTAATATGTTAAACACTTGTGTAATGAGATGTTGCATATGAATGTCTCTTATGGGAGTTCTTCATGTGTTTATGGTTGTGGATTACCAAAGGCTTGGGGGGATTGTTTTGTTTGTATTGTTGATTGTCTCTTATTGGTGTTCTTAATTGTCTTATGTGGGTAATCTTGTGAACCATGAGATGATTGCTAGCATATAAGTGAATTTGAGATGTTTTTCAGCCTTCTACTGTGTATCCGCCTATATGTCAAACTTTTGAAACTTGGAACTGGGAAGAGATCATGCCTCGCTATGTGACTTCGTTATGAGTTTAAACTTGTGCTAGTGGCTTGTTTCGGTTTCTTGGGATTTTAGTTGTCAGTAGGGGAGTGGCTTCCAATGGGGGTCGGCGTACAAAGGGGCGCTTGGATAACCTATGTGGAATTTTCATAAACAAGTGATAACATAAAACAAACTAGGGGAAAGGGTAGCTATAATATTAACAAGATAAGTCTATATCCCACTCAGGCTCAAGCGCTCATTTAGGCTTGAGTTGAGATGAGAAGGCCTGGAATGGCATAATCAATTGTCTCATCTCCACAAGAGGTATGTTGATTCTGCATAGTTAACATGAGGGGTTGGAGATCGGTAGAGGCTACTAGGATAACCCAGGATGGGGGTCGGGGCCTAGGAAGATCGACCTAGATAACCTATGACCAACTATGTGATGACACTTTCCCAATGACAACCATGTATTTTTCTTTTGTTTTACCTTGGTTATTTATCAGCCTCTAGAAGTATAGTCATTGATGGTTGGTGTTGTTCTACTTGCTCTTGTGTGTTATGTCAGCCTTGTGATGTCTTAGTCCTTTGTTTATCAGTGTTGGTGGGGCCCTTTATTAGCTCCTACCACGGTGGGTGGACCTTTGGGTCCACATGGTTGGGTGGAATGTGTTTCACTCTCCATTGCGTTCCCTTCACTTGTACATGTTATGGCGACTTCACTTGATCCAAAGAATTTTGCATTGTATCTACTCTTGGGATTTGTGATCCTTGTACTTGTATTTCTATTGTATCTTAGTTATGTATCATGTATCATGTTGTGGAGAACTCCTCATGTGTCATGAGGAGGCATTATTGTACAAATGTAATTGAAAAGATGAAACTGTTGTACATCTATTATGTGATGAATTATGTATTCAATGATATTGTACATGTTAACTGGAATGGATGTATTCAGTTGATCTTTAATGTTTATATTATGGTTGTAACTCTTGATTCACTTGATTACATGTAATGAGTAAATGTGATTCTTAAATGATGTTAGAATTTGGTTAGCATTAAGTTTTATGGTTTTTGTAAATTTAGATAATGGGAACTATGTAATGTATTTGTGAACCTTAGAGGATATGATAGTGAATAAGTTTATGTTCATTTCAATTGTTCAACATCACACTTGTTTAAAAAAAAATTGTTCCATTTTCTGTTGATAGTGTGTCATCCTCTGGGGTTCGCGCCGGGGGTGTTACACATGGTATCATACCCCAGGTTTAAACACTAGGTGCTCAGGGTATATAAATGAGCCCATTAAGTTGTCTTAGATGTATAGTTTGAAGTTTAGGTTTTCCTTGTTGACCTCGTCTAATACCCTGAATTTATCCTTGGTGGTGTATGTTTAAGATCATACCTAGGAGATGAGGTAGAGGGCGAGGGCGAGGCAGAGGTCATGGTGGTGGCCATGGGGCCAATTGACAGGATTCACCTCCACAGAGTTCCCATGAGTCAAATCGCGAGGAACATCAGGGTTCATAGAATAATTAGGGAGGTGTAGGATATAACCTAGATCAGCTAGGGTTGGAGGGAACACAGTTGCACCAATTAATAGAGGAGGTTCTTTCCAGTCTTGGTCTGAGGTAGGAGGGTGAGCAGTTAGTGATTCGGGAGAGAGAGAGAGAGAGAGGTCTCCTAGGAGGAGAGAATTAGTTGTTGAGCAGGATGCCATATTACTTGGTCATATGAGGGACCTTCTTCGAGCACGTCCTCTGACATTTGATGGGGTAGGAAATGGATTACAGGCAAAGACCTTGCTAATCGATCTAAACTGGTGTTTTTCTATGCACCCATATGGTAGCAATACCAAGGCTAGGTGAGCCATTATGCATCTCCAAGGTTCTGCTTCCACATGGTGGAATCTTGAGGAGCAGAAGCTCCATTTGGATATAGATTCAGTGTCTTCGGAGATGTTCCTTGAGCGATTCAGAGCTCGATTCTCGTCTGACCATTGTCGGCAGCGTCGAGCACATGAGTTTCATGAGTTGAGACAGATGGAGATGTCAATGGAACAGTATGAATGGAGATTCTATGAACTTAAGAAGTATGTTGGCATTGGAGATGACGAGGGCATGTTAGAACAACACTTTATCAGGGGCTTAAATGCCCCTATTAGCGGTGGTGTTTGGGTGTTCAAGCTAAAAACCATCGAGGTAGCTGTGGAGAAGGCTCGAATTGTTGAGGAGAATCTAGCTATGGATTTACATGGATAGACAAGGGTTCAGATTGGTAGTGCACCTCTGACAGGATTCAGTTCTTGTGGTGGTCAGAATCAGTCAGCAGGTCCATCTAGGAGTCAGTAGGCACCCTCTAAGGGTGGCCAACAGTAGCAGGAACAACAACCCTCTCAATCAAAATATAAGAACTCTTGATCTCATCAAGATGATAGGTCTCAGTCCAGGAGAGACAGGAATTGGAGGTGAATTAAGTGTTATCACTCTGATCAGCCAACCCATAGTTTGTAGTCTACAATTAACAGGGGCAATATTTAGTAGTCCAGTGCACCTCCAAGTGGTAGAGATTTTGGAAGAGGTACAGGGTGCTTCTCATGTGGATAGCAAGGTCATATTGCTCATCAGTTTCCTCAGAAGGGCACTTCTAGATTTACTTAGAGACCAGTGGCTTCAGAGCCGATCATAGGGGATGTAGGTAGATCACACAGAATTTTTGTTGTTGTTGATAACCACCAGGCTAAGCACTAGGGTACAATGGTTGAGACATCAGGTGTGTTACATGGTAGTAGAGTTTTTGTTCTCTTTGATTCAAGTGCTTAAGACTCCTTTATATCTCCTTTTGTAGTAGCGCTATGTGGAATGGTGGTAGCGAAGTAGGATGATAGGTGGCAAGTTGAGTTAGCTTTTGGTGCTAAGGTCATAGTTGAGTCTCTTGTTCGTGGTTGTAGTTTGAGGATTGGATCTCTTGTCACCACGGTTGATCTTTGTATTATCCCTCTTGGTTCTTATGATGTTGTATTGGGAATGGATTGGTTAGAGGCTCGCAAAGCAGTCCTAGATTGTCATCACAAGTTGGTGAAATGTGTTGATGATTCTGGCAGTGAGGTTGAGGTAGTTGGGATTTGGAGACCTATTTCCTTGAGGATGATCTCATCTATGCAGTTGAAGAGGTGTATGCGGCAGGGCTATCAGTTATTTGCAGTGACAAAAAATGAATTGGATTTAGGTGAGAGTCAGGACGAGGTGTCACTTGATAGTCATCCCATTCTTAGATAGTATGCTGATGTTTTTCCTAGTGAGATTCTCGGGATGCCACATAAGCGTGACATCAACTTTAAGATTGATTTTATACCTGGAGCTGAGCCCATTTCACGAGCTCCTTACCAGATGACCACTCAAGATTACAGCTTGAGGAGTTGTTAGCGAAGGGATTTATTCGTCCTAGTGTCTCTCCTTGGGGAGCACCAGTGATTTTTGTGAAGAAGAAGGACAAGTCCCTTTGATTGTGTATAGATTACCGATAGTTGAACAAGGTGACATTAAGCAACAAATATCCGTTGTCCAGGATAGATGACCTATTTGATCAAATCAAGGGTGCAAGGGTATTCTCGAAGATTGATCTTAAATCATGGTATCACTAGTTATGCATCTTCAAGGCAGATATACATAAGACTGCATTCCGTACTCGATACAGACACTACGAGTTCACAATGGTGTCATTCAGGTTAACGAATGTTCCCTCGATGTTCATGAGTTTGATGAACAATGTGTTTCACACTTACTTTGACCGGTTTGTCTTGGTGTTTCTAGATGACATATTGATCTATTCCAGGACCATGGAGGAGTATGAGGATCACTTGAGACAGGTGCTACAGTGTTTGAGGGAGAACCAGTTGTATGCTAACTTGTCGAAGTGTGATTTCTTCAAGACAAAGGTTAAATACCTAGGCCATGTTATCTCTAGTGAGGGCATTGCCATGGATCCTTCAAAGATCCAAGCTATCATTGATTGGCCTACAACTACTAATGTAGCAGAGGTTCATAGTTTTATGGGGTTAGCAGGTTACTACCGACAGTTTGTACAAGGGTTTTCAAGGATAGTACACCCCATTACTTCTCTTTAAAGGAAAGGGAAGAAATTTGTTTGGTCAGAGTAGTACGAGGCAACTTTTTAGACTCTTAAGGAGAGATTGACCAGTGCTCCCATCTTAGTTGTTCCTGGTCCCTCTGGGGATTTTGTGGTTTGTACAGATGCTTCCTTGGAGGGTATAGGAGCTATGTTGATGCAGGAGGGACACGCAATTTCCTATGAGTCTCAAAAACTCAAGGATCGTAAGCTGAATTACCCTACACATGATCTAGAGTTAGCCGTTTTGGTACATGCTTTGATGAGGTGGAGGCACTTTTTATTGGAGCATCGATTTGAGCTGCACACTAATCATCGTAGTTTGCAGTATATCTTTATGCAGCCTAATTTGAATGCCAGGCAGAGATGATGGATGGAGTTTTTATGTGAATATGATTTTGAGGTGAAATTCATCAAGGGAAAGGAGAATGTGGTTGTGGATGCACTTAGTAGGAAGAGACATTAGTTATCGGAAGTGACTCTTGGTGTGGATTTGAGGAGTCAGATCCTTTCAGCACGTCCTTCAGATAGTTGGTATTAGGAGGTGAGGACTGAGGTGGAGTCAGGCGGAGCCTTAGAGGGCAGATTTGAAGCATATTCCCTTGAGTCAGATGGCCTTTTGAGGCATTTGGGTCGTATTTATGTACCTTCCTCTGGAGATCTTCGTATGTTGATCATGATAGAGGCACATCAGGCACCGTATTTAGCTCATCCTAGTGTCAAAAAAATGCACACAGATCTTCAACACATGTACTTTTTGGAAAGTATGAGGAGAGGTATTGCTGATTTTGTGTCGAGATGTCTAGAGCATCAGAGAGTAAAGGCATAACACTAGCATCCTATAGGACTTTTGCAGCCTCATCTGGTTCCATAATGGAAATGGGATATTATATCTTTGGATTTTATTGTTGGGTTTCCTGTTTCTTTACATCGGAATGATACCATTATGGTCACTGTGGATAGGTTGATGAAGGTGGTACACTTCTCTCCTATCCGTTCCTCTTACAATGCTTCATTTGTGGCCAAATTTTTCATGGAGGACATTGTCAGGTTACATGGTTCAGACAAAGATCTTGTGTTTACTTCAGCTCTTTGGACATCCCTACAACATGCTTTGGGGACTCAGTTGAACTTCAGTTCAGCTTATCATCCATAGACTAATGGGCAGACCAAGAAGGTCAATCAAATTCTCGAGGATATGCTTCAAATGTACGTCATGGATCAACAGTCACATTAAGAGGACAACTTATATTTGGTAGAATTTGCATACAATAACAATTATCACAATTCTATTGGCATGCCTCCCTTCCAGGCATTATATGGTCATCTATGTCGAACCCCGTTGAGTTGGGACCATTTGGAGGACATGGTTCTTTTGGGTCCATAGATGCTTCAGGAGATGGAGCAACAGGTGGTTCGGATTAGGGAGCATTTAGTGGCAGCCCAGGACAGACAAAAGAAATATATTGATGCTCACAGGGTGGACCGTTAGTTTTTAGTTGGTGACCGAGTATTTTTGTGGGTGCATCCGCAAAAGACTCTGATTTGTTACGGAAAAGGCTATAAGATTGCACCACACTTTGTTGGGCCTTTTGAGATTCTGGAGAGGATTGGTCCTGTAGCGTACCGTCTTGCTTTGTCACCCAGTCTCTCGCACATACATGATGTGTTTCACATTTCAAGTACTTAGACCGTATTATCCTGATATATCTCATGTCCTCGATTGGAATGCATTACAGTTAGAGCATGGGAAGCTGGCTTTGGAGCTCGTGGGCGTCATTCAGCATAGGAGACTCACACTCAGGGGATGAGACATTGAGTAGGTTAGGGTCCAATGGGATCTGAATGACGATTCTTCAGCTACCTAAGAGAATGCTTCCAGGATGAGAGAGCTTTATCTGTATCTATTTATAGGCTTCCAGGAGTAAGCCTGGTCCTAGGGGGGAGGATGTGATGTCCCCTTAGTTTTCCTTTGTTTGGACAACTTTTTGGACTGTATCTAGGCCTTATGATACTATTGCTAGACTTTATAGTACTATTTTCTGGACACTATGACACTATTGGATGTTATACAGATATTGTGATACTTTGATGATTAGATATGGTGACTAATTGATGACACTATGACGCTTAGTTTAATGATATTGATGGCATTGTGATATCTAATGTTTCTTATTTATATCATGGATATAATGCTATGTGATTTTTAGATGGATGTGTTATCATGTTTTGATATTAGTTATTATGTTGGTGAAGGGGAACAAGGTTGCATCACTCACTTGTGAGTGCACTATGACACTGTGACTTTCCCTTCACGGTCTGTCAACTATTTTCTTTATGTACATGTTTGACCCTATGTTTTGCTACAAGCTGCAGGTATAGGGCATCAACTCCACCCGATTATCAGGTTTGAGTGTGCTAGATCCCAATGGATTTGTTGTTTCGAAGGTAGCACTAGGTCCCCCACATCGAGCCATCGTCCTCATGAAGGATGAATCTCTATTGTCACATCTCGTTAGTAAGGTCTGTTGGTATTGTTTTGTCTTTGTGTGGTCGTTTTACATTCATTTTACTTTCGATTGGTATTGTTTGAATGTTCGATCGTTGAGTCATGCTTGTGACTTGTGTTTTGTTTGATTATTTCATTAAATTAAAGTTGTCGAAATTAAAGGCTTTGGCTAAAAAAAATAAAAGTCTTATTAAATTTAAAAGAATTAAATTAAAACAAATATGGTGAAATTATTTATTTAATTTTAATAAATTAAGATTTATTGTTCAAAATAAGATACTTAAATGATATATATATATATATATATATATCATTATGTTGTGTAAACAAACTTTATAAGAAATTTAAAATACTAAATTATAAATTAATGGCTTATTGTGTGTAAATTGAAAGAAAGGGCTAAAAGTTAAAAAAACACAAAAAAATTAAATAAAATTTAAAACAAGAAAGAAATTAATTTGGTGCAATAATAATAATAATTAAAAGGGAAGTAGAGTTAAGTGCACAGAGGCAATTGACTTATTTCTCTCAGAGGAAAAATTGAATCTTGAATGCTTCTCGGGAATATCTTTTGGAGGTTTTTTCTGGAAAAACTTTCTCTGTTTTCTAAAAAATTCTTGAAATTGGTGAAGCTCTGAGGTTGTTCTTGGAGTTCTTGGAAATTTTACAATGGTAGTGCAATTCAAAGAGTTAGAATCTATTAAATTGTAGAGAGGAAATTTGTAAAAAGGTAGAAGCTGCAGCTTGTGTTTTCATCCGACAATAATCACCAGCTTAGTTTTGCAAATTGTTCCAGGTTCCTCTATTTTCCTTCTTGTTTTCTTTCAATTCTCAAAAGAATGCCAGTATGGAGACACTGAAGGTATTTGACTCTTGCTTAATTAGTTCTGAACTAAGAAAATCTTAGAAAGAGAATCTTCAGAAAATTAAAGGTTAGAAATTGTAGAAATGTGAATCTTGTGTTCAAACCACTGTGTTGTGAAATTCTAAGTGCTTTATAGTTTCTTGCCCTGTAATTTCTTCCCAATTCGATTGTAATTCTTGATCATTTGAACTAGAAAATTCTTGATTCTTTATTGGGGAAAAACCTCTAATTCTATATCACTTGTTTAAAATACAACACGTTAAACACAGGCTTGTGTATCATTTTTTTTTTAACTTCCCTCTTTATCTATGATATTATGTATCAATGGAACTTAATGGATAAAGGGCTTCGCCCTATTCTCAACAATCTCCTCCAAACCATGGCTTGACTTCGTTGGGGATTATAAATTGTTCCATTTTAAAGAAAAACTATGTTTGTGTGACTGTTGTAGCATTGCTTAGCTGATCAAAATTAAATCCCTCTTTTTAGCTATCGATGTATACATACTTGAAAATACCCAGGTCGATTCTGGCTACAATCGCCATGTTATGTCTCTTATTGCCTAAAACTTTTAATTCAACCTAAGCTTATCTTTTGAGCATTGTAGAATGTCTCTAGGCAAGTTTTGGCATTGACTTTTCATTTCTCATTGATTGGCTTTTATTCTCATGGCTAGTTGTCGATTAAATCTCTTGATATTTGTGGTAATCTTGAGTAAACTGTATGATGTCGAACTCTTCGTTTGTGTGAGTGTCGACTGGTTTATTTCTTTTATGGTGAACTTAAAGATTTTGATACATTTCCTTTGCATGGAACCAAGGATATTAGTACCTAATTCCTTTATTCATTATCGATGATGCTTCTAGTCATCAAAGAATGAACTATAAGTTAGCAGAATTAGATATAGATCACATTGTTACGTAGTATTCCTTTTTGTATTAGGCTGAACACCCTTCATGTGCTGAGTCAGCATATATTTTATACTAGTGAAGATTGTTAGCAATTGTTTCTATTCAGTTAACTTGAGTAAAGTACAGTTAATCACAGAATTGAGTTAGGCCATATATAAATATATATTGTGGCTTTCGAATTTCTGCTGGGAAATATGTATTATCTTTAAAGTCTATGGTTGAGCCTTGAATCATGAAATCAAAAACCCGTATTTATGAATATATGCTTATATTTGTTTATAGATGTATATATATATATATATATATTCAGTATATGTATATATATTCAGTATATGTATATATATATATTCAATATATGTATATATATATATTCAATATATGTATATATATTTATATTTATACATATAAGACTGTAGCTGCAAGCATTAGGAAAGTTTATTTTGTTTAATTGTTATGTGTATACATTTTAAATGAAGAAAAAGGGAGATTTATAGATTTAAAGAAAGTTAGATTATGACAGTAGAGTATTTTAGTTTATGATAATGTAGACGGATCTTGGAGTGGTATTATTTTCCTATCCTTGAAACTAGTTGAATAAAAACTATTCTACGTAAAGATAATGTGAAGTTATGTTTTAATATGTTAAACACTTGTGCAATAAGATGTTGCGTATAAATGTTTCTTATGGGAGTCCTTCATGTGTTTATGGTCGTGGATTACCAAAGGCTTGGGGGGATTGTTTTGTTGGTATTCTTGATTTTCTCTTGTTGGTGTTCTTAATTGTCTTATGTGGGTAATATTGTGAACCATGAGATGATTTCCAACATATAAGTGAATTTCAGATGTTTTTCAGCCTTCTACTATGTATCCGCCTATATGTCAAACTTTTGAAACTTGGAAACGGGAAGAGATCATGCCTCACTATGTGACTTCATTATGAGTTTGAACTTGTGCTAGTGGCTTGTTTCGGTTTCTTGGGATTTTGGTTGTCAATAGGGGAGTGGCTTCCAATGGGGTTCGGCACACAAAGGGGCGCTTGGATAACTTATGTGGAAGTTTCATAAACAAGTGATAACATAAAACAAACTAGGGGAAAGGGTAGCTATAATATTAACAGGATAAGTCTATACCTTGCTCAGGCTCACGCACTCATTTAGGCTTGAGGTGAGATGAGAAGGCCTGGAATGGAATAATCAACTACCTCATCTCCATGAGAGGTATGTTGATTCTGCATAGTTAGCATGAGGGGTCGGAGATCGGTAGAGGCTACCAGGATAACCCAGGATGGGGGTTGGGGCCTAGGAAGATCGACCTAAATAACCTATGACCAACTATGTGATGACACTTTCCCTATGACAACCATGTATTTTTCTTTTGTTTTACCTTGGTTATTTATCAGCCTCTAGAAGTATAGTCATTGATGGTTGGTGTTGTTCTACTTGCTCTTGTGTGTTATGTTAGCCTTGTGATGTCTTGGTCCTTTGTTTATCAGTGTTGGTGAGGCCCTTTATTAGCTCCTAGCACGGTGGGTGGGCCTTTGGGTCCAAATGGTTGGGTGGAACATGTTTCATTCTCCATTGGGTTCCCTTCTCTTGTACATGTTATGGCAACTTCACTTGATCCAAAGACTTTTGTACTGTATCTGCTCTTGGGATTTGTGATCCTTATACTTGTATTTGTATTGTATCTCAGTTATGTATCATGTATCATGTTGTGGAGCACTCCTCATGTGTCATGAGGAGGCATTATTGAACAAATGTAATTGAAAAGATGAAACTATTGTACCTCTATTATGTGATGAATTATGTATTCAATGATATTGTACATGTTAACTAGAATGGATGTATTCAGTTGATCTTTAATGTTTATATTGTGGTTGTAACTCTTGATTCACTTGATTACATGTAATGAGTAAATGTGATTCTTAAATGATGTTAGAATTTGGTTAGCATTAAGTTTTATGGTTTTTGTAAATTTGGATAAAGGGAACTACATAATGCAATCGTGAACCTTAGAAGACATAAGATAGTGAATAAGTTTATTTTCATTTCAATTTTGCAACATCACACTTGTTTAAAAAAAAAATTGTTCCATTTTCTGTTGATAGTGTGCCATCCTCTAGGGTTTGTAGCGGGGGTGTTAAAAATTAGGAGACAATGTTTACTCCCTCCCATTGCTCTTGCAAGGTGTTTGACAAGAGGGAGATTTGTTGGGAAAATGTGTCTCAACCTTGCAATTATATAAGGTTTATTGTTGATATGATATATATGTATTTCCTAATTACATCGATAGGTGTAATATATAATGGGAGCATGGGTTCGAGGGGAGGAGTGGGATGTATGTAAACAATCTTTTGTTAACCTTTTCAGAAAACTCCTAAATGGGCGAAATACATTAAATAAATGATATATTGTAAATCTAGACCCTTAATTATTAGGTTTTAGATCTAATGGTGGATATTTTTTGGCCTATCTTTCCTTAGAAGGTAACCCTATTTTACGAGGGTGTTGTACTACATTTGTAGATGGGAGAGTCTGATAGTGGTCATGTTGTCTCTGGATCTCTGGTGGTGATACTCGTATGAGAAGTTTTCTCTACAAGTATATTGTAATCTTTATGATTTCTTGATAATATAGTGGGCAATTTTTGGAGTGTGGGGTTTTTCTCCTGAAGGGGTTTTCCCCACATAAATCACTGTGTCATGGTATGAATGATATTTATGTTTATTTCTATTTAATTTTATGTAATTGTTAAAGATCTATAAAAATTTTGCATTATTCTCCTCTCAAGATTAGTGTAGGAAATTGTTCCTCTACCTTAGCTTCCTTACAAACTAGACCTAGAGCTAGTGCTTCACCATTTTCCTCTTCTTCCTAATGTAAAATCATTCAAACAAAATCTAAGGAAGACGCACCCACGAATCGCTTTACTAGTCAAGGTTGAATTGAAGAGACGGCTAGATGTTGGTTTTATCAGACCAATAGACTATGCATAATGGATATCAAATCTAGTACCAGTCACCAAACCTACAGGAGGCATCCACATATGCATAGACTTCAAGGACCTAAATAAATCTTGTCCAAAAGATGATTTCCCTCTATTGAACATAGACAGGATAGCAGATCTCTTATAGCTAGGTGTGAGATGTTGTCACTAATGGATGAATTCTCTAGATATAACCAAATTAAAATTACATATGAGGACCAACATAAGATAACTTTTACTTGTCCATGGGGTACCTACTATTGGAATGTCATGCCCTTCAACCTTAAAAATGTTGGAGCTACCTATCAAAGGGCTATGACTTTGATCTTTCAGGACATGGTGCACACAATGATGGAAGACTATATCAATGAATTATTAGAAAAATACCTTACAAGAGATTATCATTTGGTTGTGCTAGATAAGATCTTCACAGGGTTGGAAAAGTATAAAGTCAAACTAAATCTGAAAATTTTGTGTTTGGAGTAACTCTCGAGAAGCTCCTTGGATACATTGTTTCTCATAGAGGAATAGAAGTTGATTTGAAAAAGGTGAAAGCTATTATTGACAGGCCTCCAACTTACAATTTGACATAATTGAGAAGTCTTCAAGGTAAATTATAGTCAATCCATAAATTCATTGCACAACTAGTAGACAAGTTTTATCCATTTCAATATCTTCTACAAAAGGATGTACCATTCAAATGGACCAACAACTGCCAGCAGGCCTTTTAAAAAACCAAAGATTACCTGTTGTCACCACCAATATTGATGCAACCTAGATTGATAGGAAGCCACTTATCTTGTATGTATCAACTACGCTATTGACACTAGGCACTTTATTAGCACAAAATGATGAAAATGGTAAGAAAAGAGCTATATACTATATTAATCATACACTTTGGGGTATGACCTTAAGTACTCTCCTTTTGGGCATTCATATCTTGCAATTTTATTTGCAACACAAAAAAATCAACATTATATGTTGAATCTTCAAACTAAGTTGATAGAAAAGATAGATCCTCTAAAGTACTTACTTAGTAAGGAAACACTAATAGGTAGATTGGAAAAATGGTTATCCTTAGTGAGTTTGATATTGAGTATGTAGAAAGGAAAGCAATAAAGGAATAGATAATAGTAGATCAACTAGCCAATGCTCTTACTCCTGAATTTTAACCTCTTATATTAGAGTTTCTCGATGAAGCAATTTTCTCACTAGATACATCTACAACATGGAATATATACTTTGATGAATCCTACACCCACCATGGTTTGGGTGAAAGAGTTCTCTTCATAACACCACAAGGGGATATGATCCATAAGTCTTATAGGATAGCATTTCCCTACACTAATAACATTGTTGAGTATGAAGCTTTGCTAACTTTACTTAGGGAATCTATAAAATGGAAAATCAAGCACCTGCATGTCTACAGTGATTCACAATAGGTTGTCCAATAGGTCAATAATGAATATGAAAAAAATATGACAAACTTGTCCCTTACAAGAAAATGGTTGACTTTTTTAGTGAGTACTTTGATGAAATCATATTTGAGTAGATTCCATGGGTTCAAAACAAAGCAACAAATACAATTGCTAATATAGGATCTCTCTTGGACATACCTAATAATGTACATCAATGTGAGTTCTTAGTGGAACAACTTTTGATCCCCACATTTGATGTCCCCAAATATGAGCTCGTATGCAAAATTATTGGTCTCGATTCTCCTCAGTAAAAAAACATACGATTACCTGCATGACCAAATAATTCCTTCTGACTTGTCTAATAATCAAAGAAAAAAATTTACCTAGAAAGTCTCTAAATATGTTATCATCGTTGATACCCTCTACTACCATAGTTTAGATAGTAATTTTCTTAGATTTCTTAACACAAAACAAGCACAAACAGTTTTATGTGAGGTACACAATGGTATATTCGGAGCTCATTCTAGTGGTCCTACCCTAGATATGAAGATCACAAGGACTGGATACTACTGGTTGACCATGGAATGTGATGCATACCACTTTGTGAATAAATTTTGACAGTGTTAGATACATGGAGACCTTGCACATGCACCAACACAAGGACTACACCCTATAACATCACCTTGGACCTTTTCTCAATGGGTATTCTACCTTATTGGAAAGATACACCCTACATCTACTAATGGTCATAAATTCATCATTACTACAACTAAATAATTTACCAAATAGATTGAGCCCATTGGACTATGACATACATCACTGGTAAGAAAATTGTGAAATTTATCCTCAACTACATCATATGGCAATATGGTGTTCCCTTGTCTATAGTCACAAATAATGGATGTCCTTTCAAAAACTAGGATGTCTAAGAATTATGTGAGAATTCCATAGTCAACATCACTTTTCCACTTTGTATTATCCCTAGGGTAATGGTCAACCAAAGGCATCAAATAAAACCATCATAAAAATCCTAAAAAAAGACTGTCAATGATGTTGGCCAAGACTGGCATATTCAGCTAAATCCCACCTTATGGGTTTACCGTAAAATAATTCATACTCCTAGTGGTGCTACACCCTATTCAATCATCTTTGGTTCTAAATCTATCCTTATTGAGTTCGAGCTACAATCATTGAGAGTTTATATGCAGTAGTTCATTAATGATGGAGATTACCAAATTTCCAAACTACATGACGTAGAGCTATTAGATGAAAGAAGACAAATTGCATTAGTCCATCTACAAGAATATTAGAATCATCTCTAGTGTAGCTATAACCAAAGGTTCAAAGTTCAACATCGGTGATCTAGTCCTAAAAGAGAACCCCAAGAATCAAATGGAAAGATAAAAACCAAGAAAGTTTGAACCTAACTAGTTAGGCCCCTACATCAGTACTGCAACACATGGATTCGATGCTTATCAACTAGCTACTCCTAAAGGTGAACCACTACCTAATCCTATCAATAGCATGTACCTTTGAAAGTATTATACATGAATTTTGGTGAATCCCATCAATAAATAGAATAAAAAATAGAAAAATAAAAAAATAAAAAAGTAAAGAGAAATAATCTATCCAATAGTGAAAACCATTTCAGTGATGCTTTGGATAAGTACTGTGGTGAAAACCTAGCAAACAGGCATCGTGTAATCGATTACTGCTCTTCCATATATCATTATTCTATCATATTCCATTCATAATAAACCAAGAATAAGCTACTTCATAATAAACTTTCTCACCCCTATCATGGCCTGATAATGATTGACATTTAGCATCAATCACTTACCATATTCATCCCTTTCATAATAATTGGTCCTATACCTGACTGAGGGAAATCCATGACCTATATTTTCAAAAGGATCTTTGACATTGTATTAGAGGATGTTATCACCTATCATAATTCATATTTCATAATAAAACTATCCCTTGTAAGGATTGACATATTGGTTAGAAACAAACAAAACATATTATAGAAACTGAGCTTAACAAATCATGGAATAATGGATGAAACTACCAAACTAGCCTTTAACCTTGTTGATCAATTGCCTATGTATCTATCTATATCATGGCCTGATAATGATTGACATTTAGCATCAATCACTTACCATATTCATCCCTTTCATAATAATTGGTCCTATACCTGACTGAGGGAAATCCATGACCTATATTTTCAAAAGGATCTTTGACATTGTATTAGAGGATGTTATCACCTATCATAATTCATATTTCATAATAAAACTATCCCTTGTAAGGATTGACATATTGGTTAGAAACAAACAAAACATATTATAGAAACTGAGCTTAACAAATCATGGAATAATGGATGAAACTACCAAACTAGCCTTTAACCTTGTTGATCAATTGCCTATGTATCTATCAACGTTACCTATCTTTATCAAAAATCATTTGTATTCTAGGTTGTTTCATTATCGAAACCATACTAGGTGTCTTACATGAGATGTTTCACTCCTTACAAACATAATATTTTCAATCATATCAAACACTTATAAGTGGACAAGAAGATCTAAATGGCTATTTACTCATTTGGTCTAGTTAATCTTATAATTTTATCTGATTCATCTTATTTCATGTTCCTATGGTACTCAAGGATATCCATAGGTGATTAGAGTAGTGATTATGGATCATGATATTTCTTTCTTTTTATTTTTTTTTGTGGTTTTTCTAGATAATATGACTTGGGCAGCTAAGTTCCTTATGTGTGATTGGGTCTCCATTTAGCATAATTAAAACATCCTATGCAAGTTAAAGTTCAGCTAACACTTTCTTGCATAAGGATCAACATGCTCTATGGTTTCTTCCTTACATATTCCAACAAGGTTATATTGTTACTAGTATGAATTTGGGCATTGCCTACTATGTTTGAATCTTGACAATGGATACTAACTCCACCAAGGCTTCTCTCAACTTGGTGTACATATATCCATGTGTCCATATATCAATATCTATAGGAAAATAGAAACAAAATCCACCATCACAATTCATACTTTGGTGTGCATACATCCACTTGTCACATAATAAATCACTCTATGATGATAAAACATGCACTACTAAAAGCTCAAATCTATCAATCATACAACAGTCTTGATTTGGATGGACAATCCATGCAATCATTCTTCACTCCTTACTAACTCTTTCTTCTTACTAATATTCCTTTTGTCAATCATTTTAGTCATCTCAGTGGCATGCTATGACACACAAAAATGAATGCATTAGCTACATCATCCTGCATCCATAATCATGTTAGAATATCATATACATCATCACATGCATAATATATCATATATACTGCATAAAAATATAAAAAACTAGATAACATTGCATTACATTTTAAGAATCATCATCCATATAGAATCATACAAATATGTCATAACGTGTCATAAATATCTAATGTCATCTTGCATATAGGTCATATAATTATATTAATCCCATCATAGATCATAAGCATTAGATATACATACATCACAACATACATTTAAGCATAAATCAATACCATGTGCATCCATCCATACATAAGCATAATAATACATTATTAATCCATAATGCACATCATATACGATCCATCTGATAGAAATAGAATGAATAACATAGATAACGTGCATATAGAACAAATACACTTCATGTAGTCACTACCAAAAATGATCCATCGCATATGTATATAAAAAAGTGTCATAGTAAAAAACTGATATGTCTATGAAAAATTGAGCTTGTAGGCTCGATCAAAATATATATATGTCCAAGAAAAAAATACATCAGGCTATCTCAAGCTACCCCTATCCTTTGTAGGGGATGGTATTTCTTGTCTGGGTCCAAACCCTGATGGTCCAAGCTACTACTAATCTCTTTGAGGTTATAGTGGTGGCAGATACATCGACCTCTTGGGTCCTGATACCCTTCCACTACTAGTTGACCTACGAGAATGAGACCTACTCTAACTCTGGATCTATTTATAGTTGGGTTCCCTCTATGATGGTGACACCACATCCTCATATAACTCCCTATCTTATTAGGTCTCTTGACTTTCCTAGTATAGCATGTGTGCAAAATCGACACTGGACCCACTAACAATCTCAATAAAACTAAGTGATCACTAGTTGGCCCTCTATGCTTTGATAACTACCATATCTTTCTCTGTTGTGAGTTGGGATACCTATCCCTACAATCCCTACACCTGTGCTTAGAGATTCTATACATATGCCTACATTGTGGCTATCTAAGGATTTGCTACTCCCACCTCAATCTCCTCCTCCATAACATCTTTGATGGCCTCTCCAATAGGCACATTGTGAAGCCCTACATCCACCTCCATCTCCTACTCATCTAGAGCTACATCCTCCTCCTCATGGACATTCTTCTCTTGCACACCCATATCATGCATCTCCTGCTCTTGTTGAGCAACCTCCTCTACATGCACATCCTCAACAATGGGTAACTTTTGACCTATTATAATTGGTGGCACTTTGCCTCTAGCTCTTCCTCTCCTCCTTTGTCTCCATCCCTACCTATTTTTCCTCCATCATCATCATCCCCCCTCCCACCACCTCTTCGACCATAATCCCCCCTTCCCTTACCCCTCAATCTCCCTCTAGTTCCACAACCCAATCTCTCCCATTGAGCTAGTAAATGAGGATCTATCAATGACACTAGTATGTGTTGTGCCCACTAGGCATCATAGTCTAGTGCCATGATTGCATCTGTGACCTCTACTCCTGCTCCCCATTGCACAAGCTATAACTCATCAAACTCCTGAAACACCACCTATGATATGATCATGGGACCCCACTATCCCACTTCTTGAGCAAATTTGGAAAAAAATGGCTACTTTGAACTAGGCTTAACTTTCTACTCTCCAAACTATCACAAAAAAAACTCTGATAACTATCTCTCTATGATGTGTTGGCTCTATACAATGTGACCAATCAAATATCTAGTTTTCCTATAATAGGTTAGATTCTTTGTGTCATCATTTCATGGGGCACACTACTTGTATGGTCTCTAGGTGAATGAAACCAACAAATCAATCACATGCTTCCAATATCCTACATCTCCAACATGAGTTTGAGTGACTACCCCTCCATAACTAAATATATAAGATAATCAGGGTGGAGGGTCTCTAAATGTAATCAGTCTGAACACTATAATATGCTCCCATGACCATACATGGAACAGTGTAACCCCACATCCAATAGAATAGGTGCCTCTATAAGAAACATCATGCAACTAAAAGTATAACATGACAAGTACACACAGGCCCCAGTCATAAATAATACCCCCATCCATCATGCTAGCCAACATTCAGTCCCATCCAATAGGAAATTTGTGTCCTCTCCAATCTAGAACTAGGACACCATCTACACAATCGCAAACAAAAACAATCAATCACTCATATCTATCTACGAGGGTGTCCCATTTGATCTCGTACTCTTCCTCTCATAGGTCATTAGTGTTGAAACACCTCTACATGGCTGCAAGTCTAGAGTCTAGCTCATAAACTACTCTCTCCCCATAAATGGGAATCTGCAGGATGCACCATACATCCTCAAGTGTCACAGTTGCCTCTCCAATAGGCAAATGGAACGATCTAGTCTCAGAGTACCAACACTTCACCAATGCAGTAAGTAGCCCTTGATTAGCCACAATTTTGAGCATAAAGGTCACATAATATAGTCCAAGAACGTGTAGAGTACTCTTTGTCTCGTCCAAATGGTCATGGAGCACCATTGACGACAGTTGAGTCTCGCGAGTATACAATGGTAAAAACCTCACCTACGTTCAAACAAACACATTACATCAATTAGGATACTTGACTAAACCTATTGGACCTTTTGAAACTTGAAATTTTTCCAAAAATTGTATTTAATTTCTCAACAGTCAAATGCATCACACTTTTCTGCAAGTGTGGTGTACATAAAAAAATATGGCTCACAAATCAAATGTAGTCTACCCCAAATGTATGTCATACACTATCCTACAGATGTGTTGCTAAAACCATACAATTGTGGCTCCAAAACACATGTAGTCCTAAAAATAGTTGTGAACTGCTAATAGATGCAGTTCCATAGAGTAATTGCGAGACATTTTATAGATGGGCCACACATTCCTACAAATGTGTCGCTCGTGATGATATTTTTGATGCAGAAAAGTGCAACACATATGTTTCTCAACTTTTGAGCCCTAAAATCTACCAAAAATGGAAAATTTTCAAAACAAAAATTGGGTACGTATTGCATTACCTGGTCCCTCGGGCCACCTGTAGGTTCGCACACACCATGCACAATGAGAAGACTAGAATTTTGGCTATAGCTCTGCTTCTTTGTTGTAAATGCACACTCCTCTTCACTCAAAATTTTAAAACCAAAATACACAAACGAGGAAAAAGACCCCCCCCCAAAGGCCTATTTATATACCTTCAATGGCATAGCGGACCCCTTTTTATAATTGGAAACACTGCCCATGTCACTAAATCACTAATACAGAGGCCTAGATTGACCAATAATCATAATTTTTTTCATTTGCACACCTAAAACTATCAAATCAGCTTGTTAGAACAATTTCCCAAAAAATTTAGAATTTTTTTCACAAATTTGCAAAATTTCTCGAGGGGGCACCATGCTATCCCACTATCACTGGGGTAGGTCCTAAACATCATTTTTTTGGATTTTCTTTGACGCAACACTTAAAAATCACATTGTATCAAAGAGGGGCAAAATATAGATACCCGAAATTGTCCTAGCCTGCAAGTAACACTTTTACACTAATTATCATCCTATTCCTAATGATTAAATAATGTTTAATTATTTAATTATTATCTAATTCCCTATTTCACTATTAATTAAATTATTTTTAATTAACTCACTTTATCATTAATCTTCTTGATTAATTAAATAAATCCTATTTATTTAATTATCTCTTTATCTTTATTCTATCATGATTAATTAATTAAATATTATTTATTTAATTGCATCTTTAATTAGATTATTCCTCTAGATTAATTAGATAATTATTATTAGTTATTTAATTAACATTCACACCATCTAAATTAAATAATTACTTTAACTATTTAATTATCATATTTCCTCTCAACATTATCCATTCATTAATGATAAATAAAGTATTTTATTTATTTATTAATTCACACTTGCACATTCCTCAAATAATTAATTAATTTAAGTTAATTATTAGCTCATGCATTTCCAATTTGCTCTTAACAATCACTCTCTTCCGGTCGACTGGATAATCAATGACAATCCTCTGATCAATCAAATCAGTTCACTCTCACTCAGTGTGAGTTAACAAAGTAATCAATTCCTCATGCAAACAGTTAATTGAAATCCCATAGCTAGTTGTAGTCAGTTATCTAGGAAATCAACTCCACTCAAGGATTTTTGACCCTTGATCTATTTAGTTCATCTTTCGATCTTGATCATCCATCTAAATCAAAAAATTTAATAAAAGGATACCTCATTCTTGTTTGAAGGATAACCATGAATCGAACCACAAATCTTCGAGCTTTTGAATCCTTCATCTATATTCAGTATTTTGAGATTGAAGCAATATAGTGCACACAAATTTTGAAAGCAACACAATTTCGAGAAGAGCAATGGAGGTAAATCAAGTTTGACACAAGGAAGGTAATTGTATTGGTTTGTTATTTGATTTCAATATGTTAATTGTAATTCATTGTTTGATTGGATTGAGTATTAAATTGAATTATAGTTAGTGGTTGTTGTTATAGTTCATGCTTTATTGTTATACATCTCTTTTCTGGTTGTACATTAGGTTATAATTCACTCATGTTTCTAGGAAGAAAATATCTCCCTCATGATCAAAAAGTCATCTTAATAGGATCAAGTGTGTTATAATGTTCTCATGTTCTTATGAAGATAAAAAAATACTCTTTGTATCTCTCTCCATATTTCTTTCCCTCCCTCTCTTTGTCTCCACCTCCCTCTCTCTCTCTCACTCCTCCATCTATCTCTCTAATTTACTCTCATTTATATGAAGAATTTAGAGTTGAGGGTTTAGGGTTGATGATTGAGAGTATATTATTTAGGGTTGAGGGTATAGGTTTTATTATTAATTATTAATTTGATTATTTAGGGCTTAGTGTATAGGGTTCAAGGTGCATCTCCTAGTGTTTGGAGTTTAGGGTGTAGGGTTTATGGTCAATGATAGAAAGTTGACGGTCTACCTACCTCTTTATATATCTTATCACATCTCCCCCCTCTCTACTCTCCTCCCTATCTCTATTGTTCTCTATCTCACTTTTCTCTCTCCCCTAGATCTACCTCTCTCTATCTAACCTCTCTCTCTCTCCAATATCTTCTTCTCTATCTCATATTTCTATATATATCCCCTTCCTACTTCTTCCCTCATCCCTCCTTATCTACCTCTCCCTCCCTCCTTATGTAGATCTATCTTCTTTGTATCTCACATCTCTCTCTTTCTATGACTCTCTTCTCTATGTCTCACCTCTATATCTCTCCCATATCTCTCTCTCCTCTCTCCCTTTAATATATCTAAACTATTCATTGTTTAGGGTGTAGGGCCTATGGTTTATGGGTTTAGGGTTTAGGGTTTATGATGGAGAGTTGAGAGTTGAGGGTTTAGGGATTAAATTTAATTATGCAGGTTTTAGCACATTAAATTATTAATGTTTGGTTTTAGGGTTTAACATATAGGGTAGAAGGTTTATGTATTAGGGTTTAGATTATAGGGTGTAGGGTTTACGATTGACAATATAGGGTATAGGGTTTAGTTTTGAGAGTATAATATTTAGTTATAAGGTTTAGGTTTGACCGTATAGGAACCTTGAGGGTTGAAGGTATAAGGTTTAGGGTATAGTGTATAGATTTTATGACCTAGGGATAAGTGTAGGGTTTAGAGTTGAGGGTATATGATATAGTGTATAGGGTTGAGGGTATATCATTTAGGAGTGTATAGGGTTGAGGGTTCATCCAATAGGCTTCAGGGCCTGGGGTTGAGGGGTATGGTTTAGGGTTGAACATATCTAATATAGGGTTTAGGATTGAGTGTATATGTTTGAGGGTTCATCATATAGGCCTTGGGGTCCAAGGTTGAGGGATAGGGTTTAGGGTCAAGAGGGTATATGGTATAGGGTTAAGGGTAGAGGGTATATTGCTAGTTAGTTTTCAAATAATGAAATGACTAGGTATTTATATACAATTAATATAATTTCTCAAAAAATAAATCCTAGTAGTTGACATTTAGAATTTGAATTTTAAATAATAATTTTTCAACCCCAACATATTAAAATTTGGGGCCAAAATAGGAGGACAAGGCCACCTAGGGAACCCTTTTGCATGTCATATTTTTTCAGGGTATTAAGTATTGGGGGAAACATATTAAATGCCTACTTTGATTTTATATATTTGATTACTTGGGGTAAGTGCACCAAGATGGTGCACAAAAAGGGGGTCAAAAGTGACCACTTTATTTCTAAAATCAGCTAAACATGAACTTGGAGGAGTAACTTGGTTTCATTTTCTAGTGATCTATGTATCTAGTTTTTCTCCCTATGTACTAGGCGGATGCAATAGCTATTTACCCATGCATTTTAGTGAGATGGAACATTTACCATATGGACACTCTTTCATTCCTATTTCTAGAGGAAAACTTCTATTTTCACGTGATCAATGTTCTTTAGACTATTGGTACCAGTGCCATTTGTATCTTTGAATTCCATATTTTTTCCTTTTTTTCCCATTTGATTCGAGTAGTGTCGATGGGGGAAATCATGTAGATTATTGTCTTCTTTATATTGATCATCATTTGTTTCAAATGAGGTTCTTCATTTAAGTACTATAACATTCATCATTTAACAATTTTCTACAACTTCTTCATTCTTGTGAGATGTTCTTCATGTTCCTATTCTTTTTGGGACATTATTTTGGAGGCTTTTCAGTCCTTCATTCACCTTTCTCTCTTTTGGAGAGGAATTTTTCCCATGAGGTTTTCTCCTTTTTCTTCAATTGTGAGATATTATATTGTTTTTATGTGGGTACCTCATTAGGTCTTCTTTTTCGAGACCAATCATGCATTATTTTCTTTGTATGCATTCACTTTTTAGGGTTTTTAGCTACTCCCTAAGTTAATCTTAAGGGGGGTGTTAGAGTAATCATGCATTAGCTAATAATTAATTAATCTTTAATTTATTATTATTCTAATTCATTTCATGCACTTAAGCTAAACTTAAGAGTGATTTTTATGTTAATTGAAGTGAGCTATTATTATATCATTATGTCTCATCATATAGGATGTTGACACCTATCATGATCTAATCCCTTTAATATTTAGGGTTTATACTATAAAACACTCACCCTCATTGTATTATGTGTGAATGAAGTCTTATACCCAGTTAATTTCTTACTAGGGGACTTATTCACATGTTTTTACTTAGGTTATAAGATTCCTTCTAGAAGTCTTAGTTGTCATATCTAGATCTTATCTTATCCTAGGTTGTTATGAGTTATTTGTCTCATGTGATAGGATTAAGACACATGTCATAATATTATCTAATCTTATCTCTCACCTTGTTTATATAAGTAAGGTCATTGTACACTATAATATACCTCATTATCATATTGATAGATCTTAATATCAAGCAAGCTTATTTTCTTGCATACTCTCTTATGAAAGGAATCCATTGTTTTTGCAGGTAGTCTTGAGTATAGAGCTAATTTTTAACTCTTACATGGTATAAGAGCCAAGCCTTGAAAATTCCTTCTCATATCTGAGGGTTGATCTATTCGTGAGAGATCTTGCATACTTTTAGTAAGGTTGAGTATGCTCTTCCCTTGCACCCTATAGTGATCCTAGGAATCAAAAAACTTGAAAAAATACTAGATTTGGAGGGTTCCTCTTTTTGGGTTTTTATTGTAGGTTATTTTTGGATTGTGTTGGAGGAAATATGAGCTCACCATTGAGTCCAAGGCATCTGAGAAAGTCAATATTGGATTTCGTTTCATCAAAATTTGACATTTTTTCAGATATATGAGGGTTTCAAGTAGGGAGGTGGTTACCAGATCTAGGAGGTAGCTGATTTTTAGAGCACTTTGGGCCAAAATAGACCATGCCATATGTTCGAAAGGCCCAAAAACCCCAAGATCGCCTATCAAATTGTTTGAATTAGATATTTTTACCCTAAGGCCTCAAAGGTTTGCAGAAAATAATCACCATTTTTATCCATAAAATTGAAAAAAAATGTATAGTACCATGTTGACATGTGACATATTGCAAAGCATATTTAGTAGGTCATGCAGAGAATATTCATGGAATATTTTATGGTTGGTGTCATTAGAAGTACCCATCTATGTAATCTTTGCGTAAGCACTATTTGTGTAGGCATTTCATCATAATGATGCAGAAAGGTATGATCAATGAGTTTTAAAAATAAATAAATAAATATTTTAATCAACATTTTTTAAAGTTTTTTAGTGTTATGTTTCCAACATTGGACCCAAGGGCCTAGCACTAAGGCTAACCCCAGTGGGTGCCCAACCACCTAGTCACCATGTTAGGAGCGGTGTGGCCATGCCCAATTCTAGTGAGCCACCTCGCCGCCGCCTGAGCAATGATACTTTTTTTTCTACATGCAGTTGATAGGGTCACATTAGTGACTAGGAGCTAGCCATTGGGGGGCTAAAAATTTTCCCATGTTTAGTTTGGAAATGCCCTAATTGGGCAGTTTTCTTCAACGAAGCATATCTTTTCACCCAGGTATCAAAATTTTACAAATGATATATTGATGGAAAGCTAGTTTCGCATACTTCATAGTTGTACAAGCCATTTTTCTAAAAAAAATTGTAAGTACATTTTATTGTAGACTAAAGTTAAATTTTCCTTTTGAACCTTTGAGCTCATAACTTTTTTCATGGATCTCCATTTTTCGTGATTTTTGTAGCATCAAAAAGGTATTGAGGAGCTATATTATTGTGCCCATTTAAATTTTCTAGATTTAGCCTCAAGTATTATTTATTTAGTATTTTCACATTTGGCATTATGACTGATTACTTAGACATTTTGACTCTTGAAGAGGTTCTATCTTTTTGGGAAGGCTTCATTTACAATATACATCATATTTGGGAGTTTTTAATTGTTGTTGAAGGTTAATGTCTTTGTAATTTTGGAGATTTATCATAGTACATTATTGGGTTTTCATTTCATCCTTCTTTGATTATGTTGAAAAGGGGAAACTATATACAATGGAGAGATGGAATCATAAAACATATTTGTTGGCTTCATTTGTTGCCACATTTATATGGACTTGTTCTCCCTCCTGGTATTAATAGAAAGAAATTTGCTTGGAATTACAAAAGGGATCATGTCTGAGGAGTTATTGTAATGCATTTTGATGATGACATTTTGAATGCTATTGTTCATTTTGAGTGTCCTCATACTCTTTGGACTAAAATTTGGGAGATATATGGAGATCCTGATACTCAGGGCCATTACCAGATACTCATGTTTTAGATTGTCTTGTGCCTCTTGATTTTTAAACAAGATACCCTATGACTATGATACTATTCAGGAGTTTTATTATTTGGAGTAATTTGAATCCTTAGATGAGGATGACAAGGTTTCTTTAGATTCCCATTCTTCTCCTCTAGAGGCAGTTTTTGTACCTTCACCTTCATTGATTCCTTGTGCAGAGTCATTGATTGAGGTTCTCATTATTCCTATTCAGTAAGACCATTCCTCTTTTGTTGGTTATTCATTGAGAACTTCTAGTGACTCATTGCAATAGGTATCTCATTGTCTTCCTAACTAGGATTCCTTTTTATTAAACATTGCATCCTTGTTTTTGGAGTCTCACATTTCATATTTAGAGGATGGATTTGATGGGTTATCTCTCCTCTTTGATGGAAGTCATTGCACAACTATTATCAAACCATCTTTGTCTATGGATCTTGTTCAACATCAATTTTTGCATAGCCCTAGTTTTTCACCTTCTTCATTGATTGCCCATGTACCTGATTTCATTGTGGCATCTTCATCTTCAGTGGAAAAGGAGACATATGAGCAACTTTCAAAGACATAATCATACATGTTTATGCTTCTTTCTTTCAATTCCTATATAGAATGGGAAGCATTACTGCATTTGTACTTGTTTTTTTTCTTTTGAAAGGGATACAAGTTCTTTGTCGATATTGGATCATGTTTTTTCTTTAGGAACTTGCCATTTTTCTAGGTGATTATATAGTGTGGAGGGACTACATAGTCTCTTTATTTTGTCTTATGAGAGGGAATTTGTAATGTATATATGTGATAGATGGTGTACTTTGTGGGTATCATGGATTCTTCCATCTTTCATCACTTGATTGTATCTTTTCTCTCTTTTAGAGATGAGTTTTTTCTCATGTTTTTTCTCCTTTTCTCTATTTATGAGATATTTCATTTGCATTTGTACATGGGTACCTAAAATGGCCTCATATATAGTACCCACCTTTACATTTCCTTGAATTTTTACATCATCTGCATAATAATCTTCTCCCTAAGTTTCACTTAAGTGGGGGTGTTGTGTGAATAAAGTTTTGTACCTAGTTAATTTCTTACTAGGGCACATAGGGGACTTATTCACATGTTAATTTTACTTAGGTTATAATATTTCTTCTAAAAGTATTAGTTGTCATATCTAGATATTATCTTATCCTAAGTTATTATGAGTTAGTTGTCTCATGTGATAAGATTAAGACACATGTCACAATAATATCTAATCTTATCTCTCATCTCATCTATATAAGCAAGGTCATTTTAGACTTTGTAATATACCTCGTTATCATATTGATAGATCTTAATATCAAACAAGCTTATTTTCTTGCATAATATCTTAAGGAGGGAATCCATTTTGTAGGTGGTCTTGGATATAGATCTAATCTTCAGATCTTACATGTGGGTACCTCATTAGGCCTTATTTGTCGAGAACCATCATGCATTCTTTTCTTTTTATGTATTCACTTTTTAAGGTTTTTAACTAATCCCTAAGTTCATCTTAAGGGAAAATATTAGAGTAATCATGCATTAGCTAATAATTAATTAATCTTTAATTGATTATTAGTCTAATTCATTTCATGCACTTAAGCCAAATTAGGAGTGATTTTTATGTTAATTGAAGTGAGCTATTATTAGATCATTCTATCTCAACACATAGGATGTTGACACTTGTCATGATCTAATCCCTTTATCATTTAGAGTTGCTCCTATAAAACACTCACCCTCATTATATTATCTCTCGATCACCTTGAAGATTCTTGAGGTTCATTCTATAAGTTTTTCTTGTTGATGATATAAAAAACTATTATTTGTAACTCTCTTTGCATGAAAGGTATTTATGTTCATTGTTTAATCTTCCATCTCATGTTTATTCACAATTTTAACGAATACTATTAGTTGAAAATTCATTGTTAAAACCTTAAACTCACAACGTAAACCTAAAAGAAAAACCTTATACTCAAAATCTAAAGCTAAAACTTAAAATTAAAAACCATAACCCTAAAATCACTATTTTTTTATGGGAAAGCTACCTTATTTGACCTTAGTAAAGAGGGCTTATTTACTTCTTACATGTGGATCTAGGGCATAATCTTTAATGGGGGATAAAATACAACCCTTATGAATAATATGGGGGTTTGTAATAAGAGAAGCCTATGTATGTGGAATTTATAAAATGGTTCTTAGTGCAATACTATTTATCATGATGGTCAAGTAACAAAACTCAATGTAAGTTACTATCATTGGTTGAGTAGTAGTTGACTAGTATATTATTACTACATCAATCAAGGGACACTTGACAACTAAGTACTTGAATTTATTTCATTAAGTGACACTTAATAATATAATATTTTAGACGTAGTGTGTTTCTCAATTGAACATATATACTATGTTACTCAAATAAACCCTCAGACTCAAGGACATGTTGAGATTCACATGTTAATGCCTTTTCTAGTTGGATCCATGGATAGCTTGAGATTTTATCATTTGTTTCTCTATAAACTTATAAGTATCTTTGTAGATCTTTAGGGATGAAGTTGATTTATGAAGCTTGAATATATTCTCTATCCATAAGTTTCATCACCCAAGAAAGATAAGGGTCTAATTTTATGGGTCAATCTAGTTGAAGTAAAGAAGTTAGTCGACATGAAAGTAAAATAATTTAGGAATTCATAGATGACATAGATAAAGATATCACTTCATTATATTCTCCTTGTAATTAATCTTTATCTTAAAGTGTAAAAAATTAAAAGGAATCATATGTGTATCATCTAATAATCATTTATATAAAATATAGACAACATCGGTAAAAAAATTTGTATTAACTAAAAAGCCATATAGGAATACAATGGTATATGCAGGTAAAACTATAATATATGTATAATAAATTCATATTAGCATACAAAAAATCCATATAGGCATACAATGTCACATGGTAATATAAAATTACATGTACAAGAAAGTCATATAGACATAAAAAAAATCATAATATAATTTGTCCTCTCTATTGGGATGGAAGAGTCAATGATCCTTTGACTATCAAGTAAATGGAGAGGCATGTGATCATTATTGCTTTTGAACCCACTAACTTGAAATCTATATTTTTTTGGAGGTCCACCTAATACAATAAAAAATATACACCTTAATATAGAAAAATTGAATTATATAATGTCATATGAGAGAATAACCACTTCTTAACATATGATAATCAATCTCAATCAATTGTTGCCTCTCTTCATCCATCTGACAGTAAAGTGAATCTTTTGGTGTTTTTGCCCCATGTGACAAGCATCAAGAAATAAATTAGACTACAAATGAATATCATTCAAATTTTCACTAATAGATGTGGGATAAAACAAGAAATAGAATATGAAACTTAAAAATATAGCTTATACCTTTGTCAAAGGAATTGAAGATAAAATTGTACAACAATTCCCACCTCCATTGTGCCATCAAATTGGGAGGAGTCCAAACTAATTTCATCAATTGAATTTTTTTACCAAAATCTACCTAAAATTATTTACAAACATAATGCTTAAATATAGTCAATCTTACCTTAGTGAAAGTTGTATGACAACTCCTACCCACAATTTTTTATGTCAAAGGTACAACATCCACTTGTGCATAATTAAATATGAATTTTATGACTACCACTCATATAAACGAAAAAAAATTTACATATAATATATTTGCTATTTCTTTACTAATTACATACTAATGGACTTGACATGGCCATGTAATTAGGAACTGAAGGGCCAATAGAAGTAGGATGAACCCTTTGACCCTAAATTTTATTACATTCAATTTCATTAACTTTTAATTATCATAGATGAATATAGTTAATCTTACATTTCCCAAGGAAATATAGTAAATTGTATTTAACCTTATTCAAAATTACTTGTCTATCAATTCAAAATTTCCTATCCAACAACTCATCTATGAATGTCGTATCTTCCAATATGAATGTGTCCTATTGTTGGCCATGTGTATCCCAAGTATCCTCAAACCCATAATTGCAACTAAACCTATAGTTTTGGGAAAGGTGGGATGATTTCCAATATTTGGGAGCCTGGCCCTCATCACCCTATGCTAAAGGGTTGGTTTATTGTAACAAGGTTTGTGTGAAGGAGCTTATAGACTCTAGAGTATCCACCTCAAAAATCTCCTTCCCAATGGAAGAGATCATGACATGCTTCATTTTTGGTCTACAAAGGGTCTTTGTGTCTATTATTTGGAACGAAGTGTTTCCTCTCTATCATATGCAAAGCCCCCACCTCTACTCTAGAAGTCACTCATGTTAAATTAGTTTGGGATATCATTGAGGATAAACTTGTAATTGGGTTTCCTAAAAAAATATTTTGGGACCTCATTGTTGTTTCATAAAGGATGGTCCAAAATTTTCCACCACCTCTGCCAAAAAAATTCCCCTTATTCCTTAGTGTTGGAACCAATGAATAGGGAACCTATTTCAACTACCATGTAGGGTTGGATTAGTTCATGGATCAATGAACAACACACACAAATCATCTTTCAATACTTTATTTTCTTTTACTTGTTGGTAGTATAATTTTGAGGCATAAAATGAAAGTGCTTCCTCCCTCTTATTTGATCACATGTTAATCTGGTCTTTCATGAAATCTATATGAGAGATGATAGATTCCAATGAGGTGGCAAGGGTTGTTTGATGGGAACTAGTTCTACTTATATTTTTTAACCTATTGATCAATGTTTGAAGTTCTCTTTTTATTTATTTTCAATTTGATCTATTAGGTTTTATTGTGTTTGAGGAGGATGTCAAGGAATTGATGGAGGAGTTTACTGAGGGTTTGGTTGTGCATGTTCTTCATTGGGGCTTTCATTAATTGGTGAACTAGGTTTTTAATCAATTGGTGAAGGATTTTCAATTGCTGAAAATTAAAAAAATATTGAATCAAAAATTACTAAATCACTATTTTATTCAATTTGTACACTTAAAAAATAGAAAAACCTACCTCCTCAACCTCATGGACACCATACCAACATTTTGATGGCAACTTGATTGAATTTAAAACATATATGCACTTTTTCTCACTCGTGTTTGTTGTTGCATAGGTAAGAGCTAGGGTTCAAATGAGTTCAACATATTTGGATTTATGATTTTATAAAAGTTATAATGTGAGTGTGTTATTCCTTGGTAGTGACTAGTCTAGGCTCAGTCACTACCAAGCCATAATGTGAGCATGTTATAACACATTCACATTATGTCTAAGATCGACCAAAAATTTGTGGCCAATTTATAACACCCCATATTTCTAGACACACTTGATACCAATCTAATGCAAGGAAAGTATATATATATTTATTGTATGCTATTTCAACCATATTGAAATCCCCACACATAATCTATGTGGTAGTGGGTAGACTCCATAATCTAATTTTATAGAAGAAATCTATCAATATCATTAGAAACATAAGTATCAACAAGCCTAAGAGAGTGGTTGATATTATTAAAGAGAACCCATAATGTATGGCTTGTAGGGTAATATCCATGAGCAACCATGTGTGACTATCATCTTAGCATAATGAAAGTGACAATTTACCCATGCCTAGGTTCATGATTACTATGAAAAAGGTGACTTTTTGGCAAGTTGACATGACAAATTGCAGAAGGAATGAACCTAAATTTTTTAACTCATACAAACAAAATAAAATGAGGTTGGAAAATGTTTACTGAATGTCCCACATTATATTTCCTTTAGGATGAGTTGAATTGGTATGCCTTGCATACCCATCCCCATTTCTAATTTGGTTCAAAATGGGTCCACCTCTTTGTTTTTCTCTTTTCTTGTTGTTTTTGGCTCTATCTCATTTTTTTCCTTTTCCTTTTGCTTGTCTTTTGTTTTTCTCCCAAGAGTGTTTTCTCTTTCAGGACCTCTTTTTCTTTGTTTGTGCCTGGCGATTTTTGGGTCCCAAAACAAACTTCAGACCTTTCGTAGAAAGGTCCAAGTATGATTTGGTTTCCCAACACCGCCTATTCTTTTCCTTGTTGAGATTTCAATCTCAAGTTGGATCTTAGACCTTTTCTTAAAGGGTCCAAGTCTGATTTGGCTTCCCAATCCCACATTTTTTTAATACATTAAATACTAAGAGGGGGGGTGAATCGGTATTCTACTAGCAAAATTAATTATCAACCATCCAATTATCAGTCCACATCTAATTACAATAGTGAACAAAAACATAAAAGAGATCATAACACATTAACACCAGGATTTTTATGTGGAAAACCCAAAGTGGGAAAACCACGGTGAGGATTAGCTCACAATATATTATAACCGATTATAAGATATTACATGGCTCACTGTCAGGACTCATTGTCCTTGAAAGGCTCGCAACTTGAATACAAAATATGGCTTATTTCCAAGATACAAAAGGTGTGGCACACTACCAAAATGAACTAAGGTACACCTACAACGTGTTGATACAATTCTAGTTATGCTCTAGAAATATCAAACTTCTACTTTGCTTGCCAGTGTATAATTACTGTTAGTAGCTTTGTGCTATTATACTTTCCACATCATTCACATATCATTCTCTCTATATTTCTTCACCACTTGTCCATCATAAATATATACACATCCATAAATTCCTTTATCAATTAAGTTGGCCTAATTGAGAGAACACCAAAAATTCAAAGATTCTTGTCGGCTTAATACATAATTCCTTTTAGAACAAAACGTGTTATCCAAATGTTAGGTCAACGTAGACCTAAAGGGAAACACACACAAAATATAAACCTTGTCATCCAAAAGAATACCAAACCTCTATCACTTGGATAGCTCAATTGGATCACATGAATATGCAAAGAACTCGTTTGTACCTGTAATTGGCATTCCTGGGAAACATATCAAAAACTCATAGAATTCCTTTTTACTAAGAAGATTTTCGGACCAGAATATTGGATCAGTATGAACACACAGTTTACTTAGTCAATTACCAACCAATGTTGGCATCAATGACAACAAACCCAGAGGGCACCTTCTTCATTCTTCCAACAATCTCCCCCTTTTTCATTGATGGCAACATGTGCCAGAAATAAAGCTTGCTTCAAAAAAGAAAAACGTGCTCAACTCCCCCTAACATATGTACAGAAAAAAACATATCATACAAACTATTCTCCTCATCTCCTCTTTTCCTCTTCTCCCCCTTTGGCATCAAGGACAAAGGATTGGGAACAATCTTTAAATAAAGAACTAGGGGCACCTTTTAACTCCTTGAGAATCGCTTCCCAAGTAGGCTTTCCATCATCCCAGACTCCTTTTTCCCTGGAGAGTATTTTATGCAGAGATTCTATTTCCTCTAGGTATTCTTCTCCTTCTTTCAGAGTGGATGGAGCAATGTTCATTTTCTCAAGTTTTTCTTCTTCCATTAGTGCATTTGATGCGATAACATGTCTAGACATAACCATATCTCCAAGTTGGGCATACCATCTCATAGACTCTTCTTTCTACCTCTGCAAGATGAAAAACTTATTTTGAAGATCTGCAATAGAAACCCACCTAACATAGCTTCTATCATCGACAATCTTATAATCTTTGGAGGCATCAACAAGTTGAGACTCAATTGAGTCTATTAGATCCTTGATACATCGAGTGGCTTCCAACCATTTCATGAAATAAAAAAATAGCAGTTGAGATTCATCATCACATCTCTTACCTCTTTCAAATTTTTCAAATCCTTGTCACATGCAACTGTACACATGTCTTACAGAAACAACAACCTTTTCTCTAACAAAATCAGCTCAACTTCTTTTGCAGTCTGCATCTTAAGATTGAATGTGTACTCTTTAATAGAATCAACTATAAGCCTCAAATTTTTAATTGGAGTTAAAGAGTTGTTTGAAGTAACACTAGGGGTTGTCTCTTGTAGAGATTTGATAGCTTCATTTATCAATTCATTCCCCTTTTGATATGACTTTGTAGCCTCCTGCGTGAAAAATTTGAGAAAAGTGCCACTTAGCTTTATTTTGTCATCAGGTGTAATCTTTTTCAAATCCACATAACCTGGGTGAGATTGTAGCTTAACTAGCTAAGGTGGAAGCACAGGTTGAATTATAGCTTGTCTTGAAAGATGACTTTTAAGAGTACTTCTAAATGATTCTCTAAATGGTTTTGATGGTTTAGGGTCTTTGGGAATTTCACCTTCAATTGGAGTGGCATTCTTATCTTCCTCTTTCTTCTTTTCTTCTTCCTTTTTATTTTTCTTCTTCTTCTTCTTTTTCCTTTTCTTCTCTGAATGACTTTCTAGAGGACTTTTCTTTGTTCTTTTTCTCCCTTCTATCTTCATCATCCTTGTCTTTCTCTTTCTCTTTGTCTTTACTCCCTTCACTTTCATCTTGTTTTTTCTCTTCCATGTTTCTGATAGATTCATGATGTTCTCTCTTTTCACCAGATTGATCTCTATGATGGTCATCAGACCTTTTGGTGGCATTTTCATCTGTGTCTGTCTAATGGGAAAGGGTCTCCAAAGAACCAAGTGTCTCATCAACAGTTTCCAAGACTGGGTTATCCATAACTTCTATAATAGTAGCACGTTCCTGAATCTGAGCAGTGTGAGATGAAAAAATGGTTTTTCTCCCATAGCTCCTTGCTACTTTCCTAATCACATCCTGAGTCTCTTTCCTTACTTTTTCAACATAGTCATCTTCTTTATTCATTAACATATTGACTCTCTTCTTGACTCTAAACAATGTAGAACATTCATTCAGCAAATTTGTAGCTTCTATCTCTGAGTAAGTTGAACTAACAAATTTTAAGGCTTCACTTCACGTCTTGTCTTCGACATTTAAAGCCTCTTTCCTTTTGGGTATTAACTCTTTCCACACATTTTCAGTAACTTTTCACTGTATGGTATCCATGTTTATATTACAAATAACCATGTACTGAGCAAAAGCATTTATGATGGTTTATTTCCTTTCATCATTAACTTTATCATATAACTCAATAGTTGACATAAGGTCATTGCCAATCATATTGTTCACTAAGGTTCCAAGAACCAAGGGTGGATGGTTACTCACCAGAGGAGAACCAAGCATTTTCTCCATAGGATCAGATGAGCCTTATTCATTCTTCTTCGTGTGCACATGTATTCATTAGGCACCCTCTTCTTCCTCTGCCTCCTCATCAATGGAGATCTCAACACTAGTTTTGACTTCTTCACCGAAGGTACTGCCTCTTTTGTTTCTTTTTAGCTAATGTTCTTCTAATCCAAGCTCAATTTCTTCCTCAACATCATCACTCAAACTCCTTTTCCTGTGAGCTTTTTATTTCACTCTTCTTCTCCTTCCTGAAGCAGTTGATGATGTAGCAACAGGTATGTCCTTCTTAGATGGTACTAGGACCGGTAGGGGTAGCAACATCAACAGATGTTGGGACACTTTGTTCTTTACTTTTCCCTTTCTCAACATTAGCACCACTAGGCGTGGCAGAACTAGAAATAGGTGCTAGTGTAGCACCAAAAGATAGCCTTCCTGATTTTCTAGGTCTAGAGGATTGTTCAACAGATTTGGCTTTCCTTTTATCAATAGCCTCCTTCAATTATTATATATTATCTCTAGTGAATGTTTGATCTTGGAAGAAAGCTTCAACCTTATTTCTTCGCTTAGGTGTTGCAGCTTCCGAATGAATTTCAACAAATTTCTCCTCATATGTACCGAGCCTAGGTAGAGAGGGGTGTTAAGGACTAGCCAATAGAATCTCAATGTATCTCTTTACCATTTTCTCTTCAATCTCATATCCCAAGGGTTCAATCCATCAAATTTTGGGTTCCACTGCCTCAATGATGCATTCATTTGTAGAAACAAGAAACATTATCTCCTTCTCATACTTCACCAAATTCCTTGGAATCCTATCTCTTTCATGCATTTTGTTTTGAAAGACTGCAAATAAAGTAGTTAGGGAATTTTCTTGTGCCCTAAAGTCTCCTAGAATGTGTAGCTGATCATAAATCTAATGGGCAACTGGCCTGGTGTTATCTCATATTATTTTATTTCTTCCTGGTAACTCCCTTAGAAAATAGAATAACAAACAAACAACTAGAGTGCCAAATTTAAAGACATGTTTCTTCGCCTTTGTCAAACTCAGGTTTTCCATAAGTTGCAACCTCGGCAACTCGTAGAGATCAAAATCCTTTCCATTCACCACCATTTCATAAGGAGTATGAATTGTCATGGCTGATACTGAATTTGCTCTATTCGTGAAGTAGAATTTGTGTCCAATCATAATGAAAACATACTTGATAGTAGGGTTTGCAATAGACTTCATGGTTAAGGCTCTCCCATCAAACTTGGCTCCAGTTAACCTTGTGACCTCATCATTTTTCACTGCTTTTAGAACTAGAATGGCACCAATGTCACAAAGACCAATAACAATTCGAATTGCCTCCTTATTGACAATCCCTAGTTCATTTATCCACACAAGATTGTTGTGAACCCTACTAAGGGCCACACTGACAAATTTTGCCTCACTCTCGTTGGAAAAGTTCAGAAACCAATTCCAAACATTCAGCTTCATTCAAATTAGGTTTTCATATTTTTCCTTGAATAGTAAGTCATCAGTCAACTCATTGTCCCACCAATCCTTCGGCTCGTGGTGATCAAATTCTTTGAGCTTCCCATGAATGTATATTCTTGGGTCTTCAATGGGTAGCACATGACTCAGAATGTGTGAGAACGCACCCATTGGGTCATTTTCATACACTTTCCATGAACATATTCTATTTTTTGCTTGGGGCCTCTTGGAAATTTCCGCAATAGTAGGAGTGGCCATATTCCTCAAACAAACTTGAATAAACTTAACAAAGAGTTCCTTCAACCTCAAAAACCACATAATTCAGATAACAAAGAATACCTTTTTCTGCTTGCACTGCTTCTTCCAACTTGCACGAATCTTTTTTTCTTTAACTTAGTCTCTTGTTTTATTGTTTACTAACTTTTCCCTAATTTTGCATTTATTGCTTTTATGCTTTAAAGTTGTCAATCACTTTGTGAAGCATACTATAAACTAAGAAAAGCTCCACAATTCTTTTGATTTGCTTAATTTTTGCTAGAATTTTCTCCAGTGCCTTCAAAATAATGATTCATATCACATATCCTTGTGTCATCGCCTGACACCTCATATATCAGGGGTTTGTTATATTTTTCTATGACTGCTCCCCCTGAAACCATTACTGGGCTCAGTTCTTAGAAGGGGTATCTACACCAGATGCAGATACAGGATTATTTGATTCATCCTTGTTCTCAATTTCTTCCTTCTTTCTCCAATTTTTTTCCATTTCTTTTCTTACTTGTTCAAGATTTGCAGGCTTGTTCTTTTTCTCTAGATTAGGTTTTTGCCCAATTTTTCTCTTATTAAATTTTGAGATATCTCCTAGTTTGTTGCAAGTATAAAGCACAACATATTTGATCAAATGAATTTTCATTCATCCTTGACCTGTACTGATTAGCCTTGTGTCCAAAGAAGCTACATGTGTAACAGTAGCCTTGAAAAGGCTGAATCATTTTGTTAGCATTAAACATGTTCATCATCATCAACTGGCTTCTACATTTGGTAGCTCTATGTCCAAGCTTGTTGTAAACATAGCATTGTCTAGTAAAGAATCCAACATTCTGACTCACTCTATTCTAATTCAACCTACTTCTGCATTTTGTTGCTCTATGTCCAAACTTATTGCATGAGAAACAAAAACCATTAAAATATGGGTACCTTTGAGCATTAGGTTTTCGAATGGAAATCCTTCCAGTATTGTTCCTTTGATTATTATTTTGATAAGCATTGCCTTAAAATTTCCTTTGATTGTCCACATTGTTGGAAACCGATTCAGCCTTTGAGCATTGTCCTTCAAGTCCTAGACCACTTTTTGAACTTTAGCAGTTTTTGAGATGTAATCAACTCATCAAGCATTGTAGAACTTGTCTTGAATCTTTCTTTATGAGCTTTCATTTTTTCCAGATCATCTCTTAGGGTTACCACTTCTTGTTCGAGCTTTGTACATTCATTAATTTTGTTTTGGATCTCAATTTTCTAACATTCCTCAATTTGTTTCTTCTCTTCCACTTGTACCTTTAGTCTGATAGTATCCTCATTTTCCTTTTTCAACTGATCACTAACTTATCTATGCCTTTCCTTGAACTTTTTGATCTACTCTCTTAGCTTCCTGATGCAATCATTTGCTTCCTTCAAATTTCTTTTCAGAGTTTCCTTCTCATCCTCACTTTTGTCTAATTCATCAAGGGAAGCATTGATCTCTTCAGATATGGAATTTTCTTTCGGAGGAATAGAATAGTATTTTCCAGCCATGTATTCAAGTTTCGGGACCTTCCTCAAGCTGTAAGACTTTTCCAAAGGAACCAAGCTCTAATACTAATTTTTGAATACATCGAATACTAAGAGGGGGGTGAATCAGTATTCTGCTAGCGAAATTAATTATCAACCATCGAATTATCAATCCACATCTAATTGCAATAGTGAACAAAAACATAAAAGAGATCATAACACATTAATACCAGGATTTTTACATGGAAAACCCAAAGTGGGAAAAACCACGATGAGGATTAGCTCACAATATATTATAACCAGTTATAAGATGTTATATGGCTCACTTCAAGGACTCACTGTCCTTGAAAGGCTAACAGCCTGAATGCAAAATATGGCTTATTGCCAAGATACAAAAGGTGTGGCACACTGCCAAAATGAATTGGAGAGGTGCACCTACAAAGTGTTGATACAGTTTTGATTATGCTCTGGAAATATCAAACTTCTACTTCGCTTGTTGGTGTACAATTACTGTTAGTAGCTTTGCACTATTGTACTTTCCACATTATTCCCATATCATTCTCTCTATATTTCTTCACCACTTTTCCATCATAAATATATACACAACCATAACTTCCTTTATCAATTAGGTCGGCCTAATTGAGGGAACACCAAAAATTCATAGAGACTTGTTAGCTTAATACAAAATTCCTTTCAGAACAAAATGTGTTATCCAAATGTTAGGTTAGCCTGGACCTAAAGGGAAACACACACAAAAGATAAACCTTGTTTTCCAAAAGAATATTGAACCTCTATTACTTGGATAGCTCAATCAGATTGCACAAATATGTAGAGAACTCATGTGTACCTATAACTGACATTCCTGAGCATCATATCAAAAAATCATAGAATTGCTTTTTACTAAGAAGATTTTCGAACCCAAATAATAGATCAATATGAACACACAGTTTACTTAGTCAGTTACCAACCAATGTTGGCATTAATGAAAACAATTTCGGAGGGAACCTTCTTCATTCTTCCAATAGCATTGTTTTCTTGTTGGGATCAAAAGTTGAGCTTGAACTTGGACCATTTCATAAAAGGTCTAAGTCCAATTTGAGTTCTTGATCCCACTTTGTCTTCTTGTCAAGATCAGAAGTCAAGCTTGGACTTGGACCTTTTATGGTTGGTCCAATTTTGTGTCTTTCTTCTGAACTCGCTTTGTTTTCCTTGTTTCGCCTACCTTGGTCTGGTCAAGAATGGAAATCCCGACTCGACTCTTCGACATTAGGTCTTGATCCTAATGTTTTTCCCAACCCTGAACTTTTTCCTACCTACCATATTAATGGAATTTTAGTTCACACGAGTGGGGCAGGTTTAAAATCATATTCCTAGCATGAATTACACCATAATTGCATTTTTTGATCAAATTTTAGGCAGAGGGAGCAACAGAGTATTTTTGAGGCCTTTGGAGAGTTTTGTTATTCATTGTCTCATGGATTCTTTTCCTAGATTGTGTGTTGATGTAGGTTCATTCATTTTTATTTTATTCTTTGTTTTCTATTTTCTTGCTTGTTGGTTTCTTTGTTTTTTGTTCATTTTATATGTTTTTCCTTACATGGATTTCATTTTTTGCTATTTTGGGATTGTTTCATATTCCCTTGTTCGAGGTTTTTGGTTTCTTGGGTAGTGAATTAATTTTTTTCCCATGGTCTGGTCAGGCTATTTTATCACGACGTGCTCTTATCCTTCAAGATCTTTGATTCTTGTTGTTCCCTAAGTTTTCCTTGGGGTTTTGATTGTCAAAAGATCTAGGTATGGGATTTGTTCTGATGTTGAGTCCCATGTCTAAACTTTGTTAAAATGACTTGCTTCCTAAATAACTCTTGGTCCTTGTGGGATCCCAAGTCTCGATTGGACATTTTTATTGAGAGTCCCAATCTGGGGTCCATTTATGATCTCGATACTTGCAAATGAGCCTTGAAATGGTTATTGATCATCCTCATGGGGATTATGATATCAAGCATCCTCTTTACCCAAAATTTTGAGTCTAAAGTTCATCCTCGATCCAAATCTTTGACGAATGAAAATGTGTTAAGTTAATTAGTTTCAAGAGTTGTATTTGTTGCTTGTAGGATCTGGAGTTCTGAGGAGACACTTTTTCATTTGATCCAAATCTATCATCTCTTGCTCTAACTTTCGATCAACACCTTATAATTATAAATTCTACAGTCCATTGGATTTGAATAAACCTGAAGGCACCTATCACAGAATCCGATTAGGGTTCCAAGTTTCGATCGGATCCCATCATGGTTGGTTTTTTTGGGTTTCTAAAACCTGAACAAATATTCCTTCACTAAGAGATAAAGTTTGGGTCCAAGTCCAATCTCGACCCTGACATTGGATACGTCTCTAAGTCCAGTTGGAACTATGGATCTCGAATGGACTTCATAATAAGGGTCTAGATCTGATGTCCATTCTCCACCTCAACTTCCAAATAGTTAAAGAAAGAGTCCCATCAGGTCTCCAAGTATTGATTGGAATTTTACTAAGGAAGAAATCATGAGTCCAAAATTGATCCCGATCCCTGCCAAGGGCTTGAAACTTCCTAGTTCAAAAAGGGTCCCTATGAGGTTTGGAAGCTCGACCAAACATAACTGTAAATTGACTCTCAAGCCAATTTTTATTAATAATTTTTCAAGGATTCTTACAAACTCTCAATTTATTTTCTCTTAGGTATCCTAAATGTCTTATTCAAGTGTATAATCTAGTCCTCAGGAAGCATAGAGGAGACCCAAGGCTAAGAAGACTAAAATAGATAAACTTCTATTGATAATGAAGTACAAGTTTTAGGGAGTTCCAATGGTTTCCAAATTCACATCCCAAGTAATGAAGATCATGGACACAAAATTGGGGCACATTGATATGGAGACTTTTAAGTAAGACACCCTCTCACTTTGATGCCACCCCAAGGGCATAAAATATAGCTAGCTCGGGACTTGCTCATGTTGCATCTTTCCCAATGGTAGTACAATGCCCTAAGTTCATTGTGGCAGCAGCAATAGCCTACAACCCTATACAACGAAAGTGCTTTGATTCATGGGGTAATGAAATTATTGACCTATCTCCAACAATGATCAAGATGGTTTTCAACTTTCCTCCTTAAGAAAAATTGAAAACCATAACAGAAGCTGAGGCAGTCCAAGAATATAAAAAGGATCCCAATGTCCATTTAAGGTACATGAATAAGAAGTGGCTAAAGACATAAAGGAATTCCATTGCAAAACTTCCTACTAAGTTCAAACAATCATATTTCCACTCAAAAGTTGGAGACATTATCACTCTGCTATCAAGAGCCTTCAGAAAGGAAGATTCTAGCATGTATGAAAGCTGGATGTTCCATCTCATCAACATCATCTTAAGTGGGAAAGTATTCTTCAATTGGGGGTAAATTATGTCTGATGCCATTCATGATCAGATCACTAAGGTGAAGGATACCAAGCAATTCCCATCATCCTATGTGATATATTGTGTTGTTAGAATAGGCAACTATTGGAAAATGGTCAGCGCTCCCCTCGAGATTCGTGACATGGATTAACCGCCTCCCATGGATATGTTAACTCTGGAAGTTGTATTAGGCATTAACAGGTCGATCTTTTGGTGCAACGACAACTGTGGGGCCAACAATTGGTATCAGAGCTAAAGGTGTCGGGTTTGAATCCCCTCCACTTGCGCTGAGGGGTAGATTGTTGGCAAATGGCAAGCACTCCCCTCAGGATTCGTGGCATGGACTAACTGCCTCTCATGGATCCGTTAACTCTGGAAGTTGTATCAAGCATTAATAGGTCAATCTTTTGGTGCAACGGAAACTATGGGGCCAACAACAACTTCCCTGGATTGAGTGCTACAGGAGTTATAGGGGAAGGACAAGGAGAGAATAAGATATGGGAGTATTATACTCAATTGGAGAACAAAGCACTGGAAAGGCACTTCAAGTGTGTAAATGATGCTTTCCTATACCCGATCATCAACCAAATCATAGGGGATGCAAGAGTCAGATTAAAAAAATAGGCTATGGCTCTAGTTGGGGAAGGGGGATAGTGGTTTATCCAATTCCCCAAGTCTACTTACATCAAACTCTTTGGGTATGATAAGGCACCCTTCTTACTACCCAAATATTGTAGTGATAGGTTGGTTTTAATTGAGTTCTCCAAGAAGATGATGGAGGTTAATTTGAAGTTTTCAGGAAAGCATAAGGCATGGGGTTTGAAATACCCCATTCAATTAGGCTTCTATTCATGTCAATATGTCATAACTGCCAAAACAATTACTAAGGAGCTACAGTCTTTGAACCTAAAATAATATGTTGGAAGGGAAAATTTTGATCACAAAGGAAAGATGAACAATATTTATGCATCTCTCTTCCCATGCCATGATCCAAATATTGAAGACTTCTAGATTGATTTGCAAGATGACTTTGAAGTACAAAAGAGGTTTTATGATAGACTAAAAATCCCCCAAATGAAAGACTTCATGATCAGGGAAGATATCCCTGAGGAATTGTTTGATGTTGGTCAAACATTGGATCCACTTTATGATATTTAGAGGATTGGAACCAAGATACCAAATCCCATCAATTAGATGGAGAAAGAAGACTACTCTAATGATCAAATTTTTGTAGGAGTTGTGGAGAGGAGCATCTCATGGATAGAGATTTGAATCAAGAACTATAAAGGAAAAGGATCTACTTCTAGAAAATAAAAGGGAACAGATACTGAAACTTCTTCAGGAGCATCCACCAAAGAATATAAATGGCTAAAGAAGAAGACACTGCCTTAGGCAATCAAGGAAAGTGAGCCTACAATGGATAAAGTGGCAGAGGCATTTCAAAATACCTCAATGACATACATGGTTGCATCTGTAGGGGTAGTTTCTAGGATCAGTGTCGTGCCTATCTCCCAAGTGTTTCCCATAGAGGAGACTACTATAGAGGAGGCTGCTACCACTACGTCCAAAGCAATGGGATTGACAAAAAATGTGGAGGAGGAAACCCCAGTAATAAATCTAACTGAGGCTCCCCCTATCATTAATACATAGGAAGCCCCTCTAGGAGAAGAAGAGAGTAGGATGATAAGGTAGACAGATCACCAAAGTCTCCCAAGGGTACACATTTAGAGGAGCAAAGGCTAGCTGAACATATAGCCTTTGAGGAGCAAGAACGTAAAGAAGAAGATACTGAGCATGTCCTCACTAAAAAGGAACATTGAGAGATCATCAAAAGAGTAGAGAGGAAAGCTCAACAAGAAAAAGGCTCAAGAGGAAAATGCTAAGAAAGAGAAGATTGAATAGGAGAAAGCCCAGTAGAAAAAGATAGAACAAGAAAAGATTGAGAAAGAAAAAGCTAAGCGGGAAAGGGTAGAGCAGGAAAAGACCTCTTCTTGGGAGAAGACTAAAATAGAAAAATCAACAAAGGATCAACCAAAAGAGGCTCCAAGATACGAGAAACAAGTATCTTCATCCATTGGAGCTCCAACTTGGTTGAAACTAAATCTGGAAAAGTGGCAACAAGTAGTTGTACAACCCTTGAGCTAGCAAGATATAGTGATAGAGGTGGAGAAAACCAAGTTGAAGAGGAAATCAAGGATCCTCCACTCTACCAGGATGAATGAAGTTGGAGAACTGATTATAGAGATTGCTACACCAATACTAGATAAAGATGATAGGGAGCTTCAAGCAATTTATTATCAGTTGTCAAGTATCAATCTAGGTAAGCAGATCCAAGGTGAACAAATTGCATTGCTAGATTTGGTAGTCAATTATGTAAAGGAAAGAATGATTAAGGACAAGCGGACAAAGGATAAGCTGAAAGCTCAGGTACAACAAATGAAGAGATTCTTGAGAGATCTTTCCTCTCCAACTTTGGAGCAACCATCTTAATCTGAGGATCTAGTTCTAATGAGCAGAAAGGAGGTCAACAACCTCAATGAATTGAAAAAGAAGGCTCATATTTTTGATAGATGGATCAAGAAGTTCTAGAAAAATAAGGATGAACTTCTAGTTTTTTTATACAAGCAGTATGAGGAAGCTTTCTCTTTGGAAGAGAAATTGAAGCAATATATGGATAATATGAGGAAGGAGGAAGAAGAGTATAGAGTGCATTTGAAGTAACTCAACAAGCTGAATAAGATGAGTGTAGAAGAACTCAACCAATCTGGGATTTTGGGCGATGCGAACACCAGTTTTACAGATAAGTGTATTAAGGTAATATTATTCTGGATGGATTTGATTGTAGAACATAGAATAATGTTTCTTAAGCTGCAAAAGGACTTGTATGAGGATTCTACAATGTTTGAAAGTTTTGTTACCACTGTCATCATTTTGAATCTTCTATTGCCAAGCACACAGGTTGGATACCCTGCAGGAAGTTAAAGATTCTTGGAGGAATAAATTGGAGGTAGAGATAAAATCTAAAAATGGTGATGGGGAGACCATTTTAGACAAGTTTATGAACACAAAATTTGATGAAAATGGGTTAAAAATGATATTCATCAACATAGGAATATTGTTGCAACATCAACCACAAGTTTTGAAAAGACCAAGTTCAGGATAGATTGGGTCAATGGAACAGATGTAGAAGTGCTAACACAAGTGTTAGCTAATTTTGAAGAATACAAGCAATAGAAAATAGGTTAAATTTTGAATTTTGAAAAGAGGAATGTGTTGTTTTGACTAAGTCAAACATCAAAGATGTTGTTTTGAGGACTTTCCTATAGAATAGGCAACACAATAGGTGATTTGAAGTAGTGGGTGATTAAAGCAAGAAATGGTACTCACTTTTGGAAATATCAATTTTAGAATGGTTAATTGCTGCTTTATGTCCTTGTCCCTATTTTTGTGGATTTGCATGTTGGGCGCCTAGATTTTTGGGTTGTATGTCTCACTTTTGGAGGGAAAATTTATAGTAATACTCTATATATTGTAGAAACTTCCTCATTGTAAAGGTTAGAAAATTGAAGTACATGATTTGTAGTCCATAGACTAGACACAATTTCCAATTTTCTACACTTAGTTTATTTTCTTGCATCTTTAGTTTTAGAAAGTGATTTCAAAGACATTGTTTTTGTACACCAATGAAGATTGTTGGAGTGTAAATGTTGTTTATTTGTTTCAATACAATAGAAGAGACTAGAATTAAACTATCTCTGAGTTTCACTTCGAATGGTATTTTCTATTTACTATTTGATCTATTGTTCTTCATTTGGATAAATAAAATCTATTGTTTTATGAGTTTAAATTTTGTTAAAGGAAATGAAATATGTTGATTAACTCCCCAATATGAATGAATCTGATTGTGTGAATGTTACGAGTTAGTTCATTTATCAGCTCACTTCAAAATATTCCTTTGAAGGATTGTCTGTCTAGTAAATTAAGTATTTGTTCTTCTTTTCTTGCATGCCAAAAATGATCTTTTTCCTTTTATTTAAATTTTCTTTTTAGATTAAGTCTTGATTTGAAATACCCCTATTTGAAAATCATAGAAACCAGCGGGCCCCTTGAAAATTTCAGCCATATAGAACACTTAGTTAACCAGCATAGTTGTGACCCAACTCCCAGGACCTTGGAAGGTGATCGATCTCATGGTCGGTTATCTTTTTCAAGAGAGGTGAGGTTAGTTACAATCTTTCTTATATTCTTGTGTCAATTTTTCCATCAACAAGACCCCTTACATTTCATGGAATAAAACTCATGAAAGATGGAAATAGAGAGCAATGTTTTCATTATCAAACTCATTAGGAGCTCCATAAGAATTCCTCAAAAAGTCTTCTTTTGTAAGTGTTACCAAATTTGGGGAATTAAAACCAAGAGGGGCTATTCTTCTTTGACACAAATTCTCCATCCTTTGTCTCACAAATCAAACTATAGGATTAACAAGAAAAAAATGGAGGAGGCCCATTATCCAACTGTGATGAACTTACACTTGCTATAGTTGGTGTTCTATTAAATTGATGCTCATTGGTCACTTGTGACAACTCTTTGGGTTAAGAACCACCAACTTCAGGTTGCCTTGTTTGGTATTGAAACCAATGATTTAACAATTAGCAATTGTGGATTGGATCCTTCAAAAATAGCAGTGCAAGCAATTTTTTTATCATTCACTATAGTCCAATCATCCCCATTTTTTGAGGTGGAGGATCCCCTAAAGATTGCTTGGGTGGAGGCTTGGGACATTGAATAATCAAATGACAACCTTAGATTTTATGATTGATTATCCATTGAGTAAAGCTATTAGTGCCTATTTAGACTTCAATGGATTCCTTAAAGTCCTTGGACAAGTCAATCTAGGCATTTTTGTGGATGAGCATAGAAGAAATGCTCTAGCTTAACGTGAACCATTTGACCTAGATATGTTATGATTTGATCTAAAAAGGGCCAAAGTGGTAAAGGAAGAGTAGGGAATTTAACCTAGACAAGGAATTGAAGAGAGAAATCCTTAAAAACTACAAAGTTGATTCCATAGGGAAAACAAGCAAGGAGGGCTGAATGTACTAGGGGCCATGCTAAAAATACTGTTATCAAACTTGACATCATCAAAACAAAAGAAAAAATCCTTTAGTAATATTTTGAATGCTCTATGCGGACCCCATGTAAGACCCAAGTAGAGTTGATCCACCTTCTCGACATGCTTTTAAAGGGAATTCTATCCATAAATAACTAACAAGGGTAGAAAGCATGAAACCTATTTTTTAACTCTTTTAAACAAAATACATTGAGGTTGAAAAATATTTATTGAATGTCTCACATAATGTATATCCTTCTAGGATCAGTTAGACCCCTTACATTCCATGGAATAAAATCCATGGAAGACAAGAATCAAGAACAATGTTTTCGTTATCAAGCTTGTCAAGAGCTCCAAAATAATTCTTTAGTAACCAAATTTTGGGAAGAAAACTCAAGAGAGACCCTCTTCTTCTCTCACACAAATTCTTTGTCCTTTGTCTCACAAACTAGACTATAGATCATCAAGAAAAAAATGGAGAGGGATGCCAAGTATCCAACTGTGATGAAATTATTCTTGCAAAAATTGGCGTTATATTGAAATAATGCCCATTGGACACTTCTAATAACTCCCTTTTGGGTTAAGAGACACTAGCTTTGTGTTGCCTTGTTAGGCATTAAAAGCTATGGTCCAACAACTAGCAATTGTTGACTAAATCCTTTAGAACCAAGAGTGCAAGTAGCTTTTTAATTTCTCACTAGAGTCCAACCATCCCCATTTTTCAAAGTGTAGGATCCCCTAAAGGTTTCCTGGGTGGAGGCTTAGGATATTGAATAATCAAATGACAACTTATATTTTGTGACATGAGGATTGGCATTGATAAAAGTATTTGGTAGAATTTAAGAGACATTTCCCATTGAATAAATATCTAGTTTCTATTTGACCTCAATGAACTCCTTAAATTCCTTGGACAAGTCAACCTAGACATAAACCTAGAGATGTTGTGATTCAATCTAAGAAGGGCTAGAGTGGTAAAGGAATGCTAGGAGAAAAGAAAACAAGGAAGATTTGATGTACAAGGGAACATGGTAAAAAATGTCCTTAGCAAACTTGACATCAATAAAATGAAAGAAAAAAACCCTTAAAAGTCTTTACTAAGATTTTGAATAGCCTCTATGGACCCTAGGTAAGAGCCAAGTAGAGTTGATCCAACTTCTCAACATGTTTTCAAAGGGAATTCTACCCACAAAATAATTGACAAGGTATCATTTTTAAGTCATTTGTAAGTATTCTCACAATCATGAATATGCAAAATAACAGTAGATGCATAAGAATTAACTCATAAACCACCTTCAATATGAACTTGCAAGGACATTTCAAAGTCATTTTCCTAAAAATCTAAATTAGCAATCCCAACATCAAATACAAGACCACTTTGACTTGTAACCATTTAAAAAGAAGATAAACTGACTTGAAGTCAAGAAATATGGAAATTTCCTACTCCAAATAACAATATAACATAAAGGTGACAAAGACAATGAAGTGACACCAACAAGATCAAACCAAACCAAAACCCTAACACAGCACTTTTGATTAAAGCAATAATATTACTTTAAGAAAAGGACAACTCTCTAAATGGTTGTGGTTTAGATATATTTTTTTCTAACATTACAATTCAGACGAATGAACAGAAATTCTGTCGACATAAGCACCATAATATGGACAAATAAGTGGACAAGATATCCCACCATTGGAAGAACAGCTCAGCATAGATCTAATAAGTGTACATGAATGAGCTCACTATGTGCTCATTAAAAAATCCACAATGGTAAATAGTAATACAATACAAAAAATGATTGATAGATCATATATCAATAAGTCAAAGAAAGATGTAGACTCCATAGGGTTTTCAAGCTTGAAGGCGAGATTTTTGTAGGGCTGATAAAAGGAGTAGCAGACTTGGGATTGAATGGATTTTGACAGTTGCTCATGTGTTTGCTGTACAGTGGTGACTGTCATGATAAGAAGAATACTCATTTATCTCCAACAGCTCTTTGGTGTGGTTAATCAGATGGGCACCATCATGCACTCTGCACTGCCACAATCTACCTCTTTTCCAATGCACTACCCATCAACAAACTAGGTTTTTTAAGGCCAATCATCATTTATGTAATATGTTTTTGCTTCCTTAATAATGTGTTCAATGATTAAGATTCTTAACAATGAATAAAAGTCACTGCAACAAAGTCTTGAAGGTTTTTGCATTGGTATTGGATAGCAGATTCTAGTGTGGACTAGTAGATATTATGATATCTACAAATTCTAGATTTTATTTGTAATTAACTACTTATCTAAATCCAATCATCTACCAAGTCCCAGATCTGGGATTCAAAGTGGTCTTCATGTGAAATCTGTTAGATTAATACTTTTTTATTTATTTAGAGTTGTTTGATTTGATCGTGTAAATATTTTTCATCAATATTTCAGATCATACTCCATGATCCAAAGAAAAATATCTGGATCTAAATTCAGTACTCATCTTAAACTTGCAGAATAAGAAAAACAAAAGTACCAGTACATTTTGAGTTCTCAAGAGTTTTACTTATATCAAATCTCAAGATTTATAAGATAAGCACTTCCTAAGGTTTTTGCTATGCAAATTTCTGGACGTTGACTGTTGCTGTCTAAGAAAGCCCCATTTTTTAAATCCCTTAAGAAGAGTAATAATTCATTCTAGAAATTTTCAATCTGCATTTAAAGACAAGTAATGTCTCTAAAATCTTTTTCTAGGGTAGACGAGTTTTGAGTACAATCATTGCATTTAACTTTTAGGGAATTCTTTTCTCTTAGACTGTAACTATTACAGTAGTACTATCTTTGACACTCCCAAAGGACTGATCTTTTATGTGTTCTCACAAAATAATATCTAGCCAGTCGTTGGCCTTAAGAATATAAGAATGTAGTACAGTCGAGTTATCTATAATGATAGGACAAGTCAATGGTCATATGTATATTTATCATACCCCAGATTTATTGACCTGCATGAACCAAACAGGGTTCAGGCTTATTCTTATAGCTCTATATTCACATATCTATACATGTTACTAATTTTATACATTTGAGGTTTAAATTGATTCAAATTTGGGGCATTGGAAGTGCCAAATATCCCGTATAAGAAACATTTTGTGGGCTGTTTACTTTTGGGCTCATCTGTTATTTACCATCACCATATCTCATGCATAAGTCACATATTTTCACAATCATGCTGGTTTTGAATCCTCCAAAAAGTAGTTTCTCTATTTTTCATATATATATGTCAATTTGATGAAATAATATTTTTTTTCTATTCCAATTTGACATGAAAGAAAATAATATATTTATTTACAGTTTTTATTTTTGTAACGATGAAAAATGTATATCATGTTCTTTCTCTTATGTTTTAGATCAGTTTTGTTTAATGTTTTTTAAATTATGTAATAACTAATTTATAAATAATTTTGTATAGATTTGGTTCATCACATCACCACATTCTCATCCATTGATTTGTAAAGATTTGATCGCAATCCCTAGACCTACCATTTGCCTTGGTTCAATTTTGTGAGTGTGAAGTTGAACTGAATAACTAAACTACACTCATGGATATGAATCTTGAAGTCTTAAAATTCAAAATGATCCCCAAATATTTGATCATAATCTTTATAACTACCATTCACCTTGGTTTAAATTTGTGGGTGTGGACAATGACCTTGGCCACTAAACTACACTCACGGAAATGAACCTTGAAGTTTTAAAATTCAAAATTCAAATTTAAACATTGTCGACTAAAAGAATAATACATATTGTTTATTGTTGTTTAGTTAGCAAGTAATTAGTTGTAGACATTTAGTGGTCGATCTTATTTTATTTTCAATTTCCTCTTTAAAAACGTGTTGTCTTCTTCTAATATATAAATATAGATATTTGGAGAGAAATCCACAATATTTACATTATTATTATTTGTAGATGATCTACAAATCAACATTGTTACTTTTTTGCTCCATAAGTCTTCATTGACCACTTCACTAGTCATTGTGAGCCAACCTAGCACAATTTTGTATTGATTTGTCTGTTATATAGTTGTATTTAAAGATTCATTCATTCACATTGAAATCATCTTGAAGCATGCTAGGAATATTCAAAGGAATTATTATGGAGCACTCTAACAACATTACAGATATATCACATCATCTTAGAAGCATATTGCAATCTTGTTTCTTGTTTTGATCTTGGTTCATCTCCATTAAAATAGTCCATCTAGGAATCTAACCAAGGAGAAATTGACACTCATTATTCAATAGATTTCCAAAAGGTATTTGTAAATAATGTATATCCTTACACAAATATAAATACCAATAATCAAAGTTTAGAATTTTTAGATAATATAGTTGTCTTAGATTAGATCCATGATCTATAGGTTCACATCCATTCATAGAGTTTAATTACACACTTATAAATGTAAACTCAAACACTGCACAGTTAGATTTATAGCTCAATGAAAAAGTTTAAAATTCTAGCACATTCAAAATGGTATTCTTGACATCTAGATGGAGACATACACATTGAAATCAAATCTAAGTGCCCATGCATTTAGTTTATTTCATCTCCATATTTATTTGAGCATTTAATTTTTAATGATTTCAATCATCAATTCCAACTCCTTTTATCTAGGTTAATTGTTTGCTAATTTCTTGATTTTATTTAATTATTATCAATAAATCTATGTATCTCAACAATGTGTCCCTTTACATCTTTTGTGAACCCATCTTTCCTACACCCCATAGACTTTTAAATCGATGTTTGTTTTTCTTTCATTTAGATATTTGAATCCAAATTTTTATGATTATATATCTTATTTTCAAATTTTATTAGGGTTTAAACTTGAACCCTTACTTGTTTCTTATTGACTTATCTTTATTAGGATACATGTGCACATATTATTTATCTCTCTTTGATCCCACTCACTTGTCCTTGGCTTTTATTTTATTGATACATATTACATCATGAACTCTCATAATTCATTATCCTTAGCATCTCATTATCCTTAGCATCTATTCATGCCTATATTATGTATTTGAATGTGTTCCTATACTTTATAGCATTCAATCCCTCCATCCTTGATGCTCTCATGTCTTTTTATCCTATGGATGTCGATTTATTTTATATGAGGTTTTTTCCCATCATATATTTGATTTTTACTCCCTCATGTAGTTGGCTAGTACTTTTTGTTTCCTATCACATGCACTTGCTTCTACTTTTCCTATGACCGGCGATAGTGTTTTACTTGTGCACAACAATTATTTACCTTTGAATGTCTTTCCTTCCCATGCTTTAGCTAATATTAATGATACTTTAGTAATAAAATTGTATGATATCTCTCCTCCATATGCCTCTCTTAATCCATCCTTCCTTGAGAAGCTTAGTGTTGTGTGCTTGGTAGATACATGTGTGTTTCATCTTCACTTACATATGAGGATGTTCCTTCTCCTATGTCTAGTGATGTACTTGTTGGTTTGGAATTACCTATATATGATGATTATCCTAGTAATAGGATTTATAAAAATTATACTTCTATCACTAGTGATGCATTCCTATATATAATACACCTTATTGATAAGAAAGTGTAAATTAGGAGTTTGATTTTACTTGTCTAGTAATTAAGTATCTAGTGTGGTGCACAAGGAAGAGAGTAAATGTGATAAATTATAAAAATAAATAAGAGAAAAATACACACTCATACATACACCATAGACACTATATATTCATTTCTACATTAACTTCTCATATATTGATCACATATATGTTATACATCATGTTTCTTTCACATGTCTCTCTATTACATATCTTATTCTCTCATATATTTTTATATAAGCCCGATACATGTATATCACTATTATAGCTTCTTCAAATCTAGGGATGTGTCCCTACTTGTTCATTTGTAGTTGTGCCCTTCTAGAGTCAACACATAGTATTTGATGGTACCACAATACCATTTGATCCTATAGTGAATTTTATCTACTCCAACCTCTAGGATATGATCTTTCTAATTCTAACCTTTGTTTCCCTTTGCAGGTTTCACCATTGGCCTCCATTAGGTTGACCTTTCAAGATTTAAACATAATGGGAATATTTTTATGCCTTTTTAAGTTTTTAACTAAACTATTGTGAATCACAAATTAATTATCCCTATCAAAATCATCCCTCAACTCAAACCATGTCTTGTCATCAAGACATGATGGCTCTATCTACGAACTTCCTTAAAAGAAAATATTAAAATTGTGGTAGTTTCGGTATTATGAAAAGAAAATTTAATAAACTACTAATTTCAATGGCTATGTGTATGTAATACCATGAAGATGCCTCAAAATTGGATGGTACCAAATATCCTTAAGGTAAAATGTTCTTATAGATCTCATAGAGCTAGTCGTATTTATTAGGCCAATTGACATTGATCTATCAAAGGTGGTACACTTAAACCTTGTGTTCTATTATCATATCTTCTAACCCATCTAAAGAATTAGGAGGCTAGATGGATTCCAACATATGTTTTGCATCTTTTGAAAGTATTGAAATTTGTGTTGATTGAAGGGTGACCACTTTTTTGAGTTATTTCATTTAGTTGATTATCCAAGCACATTGGTCCTATGATTGTTGAAATTGAGTGTGAATATTTTTAATGTGTGAATGGTGTTCCCCATATGCATCCTTTATTGCATCATAAGTTTGATAAGCCTATAAAATTCAATTATCTAGAATACCAATTTGGGCCTTCAAAGAATTGTTAGAGGTGGGATGCCCACAATAATAGTGGTAAAGATTATTGATATGTTTGTGAGTGTGTTATATATTATGTATCTCCTTATATAATTATATCTTCCTTGCAGTACATTTTGCTTGTGTTTGGGAAATTTTATTCTACTTATAATTGTATTTAAGGATTCCCAATTCTCTCAATAATTTTGTTACTACCCCCTCTAACTTTTTTTCTAAACCCATAGATTAGTGCATAATTATTTGTAGAAGTTATTTCTATATGGTATCTATGGTATTTTTTATTGTCTCTTTGATAGAGATATATTTATCCAAAACATCCTTCCATGTACTTTCTTCTATAACACCTCCTAAATTAAAAAAATTAATAGGATAAATTTATGCTTAAAATTCTTCTATTAACCCTAGAGGTTTAATAGTAATAGTATGGGTAGGGTAATCATGAGTTGAGTTTTCTTTTGCTAAGAAATAAAGCTAATTTTATCCATGGGACCCAAAAAAATATGATATTGACATAAAAAGCACTTGAAGATGAGGTGGTTTCTCTTCGCTTACTCATTTACAACTATTTTCTATCTTCTATATTCCTTCTACTATTTTTTTTCCTTTATTAACCTATTGTTCATCAATTCCATGATTAATGGTATGTTATTACTCAAAAAAAAATTGGCCCAAGCCTACCTTTTTGTCCTTTCTTTGCTCCTTTTATTTCTCATTTTTAATCCATATATCTTGCACCAATTCCTTCTCTATCATAATATTCTCTGTCATACTCTTTCTTTAGTTCCTTTAGTATGTCTCTTTCCCTTGTCACCATTTCAAATACAAGAACATATTGTTTAATTTTTTCTAGCATTAAGGTGTCATAAGTTGTTCTTGTAGCTTGTATGTATTCTTCCTTCAAGTGTTTTTGAGCTTCCTCTAATGGAGATACAATGTATCTAATCCTTTGTTTTGATCTTAGCTCTATTTTTTTGTAGTGCCTCTAACTATTTTATGCTTTTAGGTGACAAATTCATTTCTTTTTTGATTTATTTTAGGGAATTGTGTCTAATTATCTTATTAGTTTGAATAATTTTCTTATTTTTTCTTTCTAATTTCTTTCATCAATGCTTCTAGGAAACTTCATGAATTAAAGATATTAAGTTTTGATCCATAGTGATTAGAAATGTTTTGTTTTGGGAAGACAAATCATTGATGCCATTCTAATGGCTCATGAAAATCTCCATTCGATGGATAAAAGCAATAAGGAAAGGGCCCTCAAGCTACACATCTCCAAAGATTATGATAAAGTTTCCTAGAGCTTTCTCTTCCAAGTTCTTCAAATATTCAGATTCAAATGAAAACTCCTCATATTAATAAAATATGGTTTCCACCCCCCTCAATGTTCTTGATTCTCATCAATGGTTCTCCTCATGGCCACTTCACTGTGTCTGGGGGTATTAAGCAAGGAGACCCTCTCTCCCCCTATTTTTTCATCATGTTGGTGGAGGTCATGGGAAGGAACATTGTTAAGGGGAACATGAGGGGTGGTCTCAAGGATTTCTCCTTCATCTTCCTTACAGCCAATCTCCCACCAACAATTTGTGAACAACACCATCCTCCTTGGGGAAGCTAAAATATCAAAAGCTAAGGGCTAGGTCAAAATCCTCTGATTTTTCCTCCACTTTTGGCCAAAATATAAATTTTGATAAAATTTTTGTTTTCTTCCTGATGCAGATCAGGGAGGAATTTTTCAAACAATCACAATTCAAACTATTTTGAACAATCCTTCAATCTTGAGAAACCCTAACTTGATCTCTATCTCACAATTCCCTCAAACTGCCTTGTAGCATTCCAAACAGTGTAAATTGAGCATATCTTTCAAAATAATTTTCAAACCCACAAAAGGATTGACATTATAGATACCCTTTATGGCTTTCTTTGGCATATCTAATTTGTGCATATGCTTGTTTCAGACCTTCATCTCCTAAATTTGACTACTATGCTAAAAAGGGGTTCAATTAGCCCTATTTTACAAAGCAACTCCAAATCAAACACTCTTCCAACCACAAAATTCTATTGTAGGTTCACAACCAAGCCACATAATATCTAAATCAATGAATTTTATCAACTGAAATACCCTTGAACTCACTAAACTCCAAAACCCCAACCTAAGCCAAATTAGGCTTATCCACGAGAGGGTTTATTGAAACTATCAATTTCAAGCCTCCAATTTGCAAACCAACACTTCAAACACATCAAATATGACCTTCACAATATTTTCCCACCATTACATGACCAATCCCAAAATATTTTGAACAAACCCTAGCATATACACCTCTCTTCTGCTTGAAAACATGTGAAATTCACCCTAGGGCATCACCATATTAGCCCAAAACCTCCTTTCCTATTTCTAAAAACCTACCAATATGAAAGAAGACCCTATATAACACCATTCCACTAACTTTCAGATCATTCCATCGATGGAATGGTCTATTATGCCATTTTTACCCTTTCAAACCCTCAAATAGGGTTTTGCATACCGTTTCCAGTAAAATGCTTTTAAAATGGTTTAAACTCCATGAAATCAGTCCAAATAAAAAAAAATGCATCTGATTCATATCTCCATCACATCCAATTCACTTTATATCATAAACTCTTAGTACAGAACTGTACCAACACCTGTAGCAGCAAAATTAACTAAAAACACACAGAAAATGGAAGGTTTCTTATTGCTTTTCAACAAAAATCAACTCCAGAACCCTACCTCAAGGTTTTTGAGGCATATTTAAACCTTACACACCAAAAACCAACCATCACAACTAACTCAAACAATCATTTGAACTTCTAGACAGTTGGACTTCCATTTTTTTGCATTTTTGCATTCTTGCACATGACAACATTTTCCAAAAATTGACAACTTTACCTAGAACCGACTAAAAATGACTCAATACATGGAAAATAGTCTATTATGACCTTATTACACCCAACATGACTTAAACACCCCAAAAAAATAACATAAGACCATACTTACAAAAGTTGACATGGTGCCCCTGCACCATACACCCAGACAGAAAAAGGACTCAAGTCCCCTAAGGGTTGTACTACAATCAAAACCTTGCTTGATGACATCATTTCTTTGATCTCCAAATATCCCTCCATCTGGCAACCCTTTCCATTGGATCAAATACTGAAAATTAGCATTGGTCTTTGCATTTGTGAACTCTTTGGCATCTAGAAATTGCTCCAACTTGAACAACCTGCTTGATGGATGTTGTTTGGCCTTCTCTTCATCTAGAACTGATTTTAAACCTACTTGAGCACCTGCAAACATACCTTTGCCATATTTACCATGAACTATCTTCTTCTTTAATTTCACTTTGTGCTTGTGCTTATCCACCTATCTTTGCAATTCACCTTTAGTCTCTTCATCTCTTCCCTTCATCTCTTCCATTAGATTCTCTACCCCTAGGACCTCTATTTTATCAATTTTACAAACCTCTAATTTACCAACCTTTGAATGACCATCAGCTTCTTGTGCAAACAATGAATGCAATGCCTCTTTTACCTTCTTAACAACATACTCCTCAAACTCATCTTGAATCTTCAAGATCAATTCATCCTTGGCCTTCTCCATATCAGATGTTGTTAGTAACTCAATATCATGTCCTTCCAAAGGAAAATTATGCTTCATACCTACTGTCCAAGCATTCCCATGCTTTGAAATAGCTGCAAGGTTCTTGTCTTCCTCTTTTCCCTCTACTTTTATGAATTATTTTCCCTCCAAAATTGAATCATCCTTCAAATCTGATGTTTTAGTATCCCCATGCTTGACAGTGGCTACAAGTATCATATTCTCTCCTTTCTCTACTTTGATGAATTCCCTTCTTCCTAACATTATCACTTTAGCTGCCTTAGTTTTCCCCTTATCATCTTCTCTCAATGGATTTAATGTAAAAGAGATTCCATCTTTCTCAATTTCATAAGTATTGTCCCTACCACCATATATTGCATGCCTATCAAACTGCCATGGTCTCCCTAGCAACAAGTGGCACACATCCATAGGCAACACATCACAAAGAATTTTTTCTTTATATCCACCAATATTAAACTCAACCCAAGCTTGCTCATTCACCAAAACAGATTGACTTTCATTCAACCAAGACACTTTATTAGGTGTTTCATGTGGTATCTTTTCCAACCTAAGTTTATCAACCATTTCAATAGACACCATGTTATCTATGCTTCTAGAGTCTATTACTACTTTGCATACCTTTCCCATGCATTTTCAAGTTGTCTTGAAAAGTGTTCTTTGTGTTGGATCCTTTTCCTTTGATGCCTTGAGGAGTGTTCTTCTAACCATTAAGGATTCTCCAACTTTTGGAGCATCATATTGCATTGGAGAGTTTACACTTTCACAATCTTTCTCTTGCACCAATTGAACTCTCTTATCACCACCATGTGATGTAGAAGCTTGTTTCTCTGGGTACTTCCATGCTTGATGGCCAAACTGATTGCAATGATAACATCTTACTGAAAATGTGTTTGAACCTCTTCCTTGACCAAATCTTCCTCTAAAACTTGATCCACTACCTCTAAAGCCACCTCTTTGATCAACAACTTGGTCTTTTCTTTTACTTGCATCTTCTTGGTCTTCATAGGACTTCCTTGAGCCTCTTCCTCTATTAGTGTTCCTCTGCCTCTTCCTTGTCTTTCTTGCCTTCTTTTTAACTTCTCTTCTACCCTAGCAGCCAACTAAAAACATTCTTCAACCATCCTAGGAGTAGCAAGACTCAATTCATCCTAAATTTGAAATCTCAATCCATTCAAATACCTTGCTATCTTTTCAATCTCATCTTCAACATGACATGATTTAATACTTAATTTGTGAAACTCCTTTGTGTAGGCCATGACATCCATTTCCTTCTGCTTTAAGTTTTACAACTTCCTAAATGTCTGAATTGCATGACCACCTGGCAAGAATTGACTCTTAATCTTTGACACCATCCCATCCCATTAACTTATTTTTTATTTTCCCTTTTTCACTCTTTCCTCTTGTACATAGTTCCACCAAGTTAGGGAAAGGCCTTTCAATTTGGTTTTAGCAAACTTTACCTTCTGATCATCTACTACCTCCTTGTACTCAAAGTAGTTGTCTAGTGCATTAACCCAATCTAACACTTCTTCTGCATCCAACTTTCCACTATACATTGACAAATCTATTTTCACCTCAAAAGCATCTCCCTTGACAACCTTTAGCATCTTAACCATCCTTCTTTCATCAGGATCCAACTCATCATCCCTTTGGACTCCTCTTGGAGGGTTTTCATTCTCACCCTCTTCCTCTTCCTCTCGGTCACTTTCCTCTTCAGTGGCCTTTCCTCTCCTTTGATTTGTTTCCAATGTTGCAAGTCTAGCCAAAACTACTTCTTGAGACTATTTCATCATCCTAATTTCCCTTGCAATAACTCCACTTCCTTTAGGAGGCATCTTGTCCTTTCCAATTACAACTTTTCTCTCTTCAAACTTCAATATTTTCCCTTCAAAAGACCAAAACCTATGCTCTGATACCACTTGATGTAGAGTAGGGAAGAATTTGTCAAAAAATCACAATTCAAACTATTTTGAACAATCCTCCAATCTTGAGAAACCCTAACTTGATCTCTACCTCACAATTCCCTCAAACTGCCTTGTAGCATTCCAAATACTGTAAATTGAGCATATCTTTCAAAATAATTTTCAAACCCACAAAAGGATTAACATTCTAGATACCCTTTATGGCATTCTTTGACATATCTAATTTGTGCATACACTTGTTTCAAACCTTCATCTCCTAAATTTGACTGCTACACTGAAAATGGGCTTAATTAGCCCTATTTTACAAAGTAACTCCAAATAAAACACTCTTCCAACCACAAAATTCTATTGCATGTTCACAACTAAGCCACATAAGATCTAAATCAATGAATTTTATCAACTGAAATACCTTTGAACTCACCAAACTCCAAAACCCCAACCTAAGCCAAATTAGGCTTGTCCACAAGAGGGTTTATTGAAACTACCAACTCCAAGCCTCCACTTTGCAAACCAACACTTCAAACACATGAAATATAACCTGTACAATCTTTTCCCACCATTACATGACCAATCCCAAAAGCTTTTGAACAAACTCTAGCATCTACACCTCTCTTCTACTTGAAAACATGTGAAATTCACCCTAGGGCATCACCATATTAGCCCAAAACCTCTTTCCCTATTTCTACAAACCTACCAACATGAAAGAAGACCCTATCTAACACCATTCCACCAAATTTCAAAGCATTTCATTGGTGGAATGGTCTATTATACCATTTTTACCCTTTCAAACCCTCAAACAGGGTTTTACAAACCATTTCCAGTAAAATGATTTAAACTCTATGAAAGCAGTCCAAATAAAAAAATGCAGTTGATTCATATCTCCATCACATCCAATGCACTTTAGATCAGAAACTCTTAGTATGGAACTGTACCAACACCTGTAGTAGCAAAATTAACTGAAAACACATAGAAAATGGAAGGTTTCTTATTGTTCTTCAACAAAAAATCAACTCTAGAACCTTGTCTCGAGGTTTGTGAGGCATATTTAAACCTTACACACCAAAAACCAACCATCGCAACTGACTCAAACAACCATTTGAACTTTTAGATAGTTGGACTTCCATTTTTTTGCATTTTTGCATTCTTGCACATGACAACATTTTCCAGAAATTGACAACTTTACCTAGAACCGACTCAAAATGACTCAATATATGGAAAATGGTCTATTATGACCTTATTACACTCAACATGGCTTAAACACCCCAAAAACATAACATAAGACCATATTTACAAAATTTGACATGGTGCCCTTGCACCACTTCCTAAATGTGCCTCCTTCTTTACAGCTCAAAATTTCCAAGGTTCTCAAGTGTCAAACTCATCTTCTTCACCTAGATGAATGTGTGGGGATTAAGAAAATGTTCAAAAAAATGCACTATTGTTAGCTAACCTAGGGTTACACATTTTATTCCTTTAATTTATCTAATTATGGGTTTAAAAATATTGGATTGCTCAAGTTCAACACATGAATTATGAAAGCACGCTCCTTAGATAGGATAGTGAGAATTTTTGATTAAATAGCATGAAAATTATAGAACTCGTGATAAATATAATATGTACTAACTATGAAGGACCCAAATGTGTTATCATTGAAGTGATTCCTCAAGAGCAACAACTATACATTAAAAAAATTCAATTGAAAGATGAGGTCAATTTACTATACAAAAAAGCACTTTTTATTTTATGTTCTAACATACAAGTTTGATGGATTAAGGGTACGAAATAAGAGGACTAATTAAGTGGACTTAAGGGGATGGATTAATGGTATGAAACAAGAGAACTAGTTAAGTGGGCTTAAGGGGGTGGATTAAGGGCATGAAATAAGAGGACTAGTTAAGTGGAATTAAGGGGATAGATTAAGGGAGTAGTAAGCGTATGTATAAATTGGATGAATTGAGAAAATGGAGTATTCTTTATTGAAAGAAAAGATTCAAATAAGATAGAATATAAGAAGAAATAGAATATTTTCTCATATCTACATGCATTCAACACTTCCTAGTCAATCCAACTACCAATATAGAACAGCCCAATATTTTCCATTGGTTGGAGTGAGCCATGTGGAATGCTTTATTTTTACCAACTTAGCTTTTATAATTAAGGTTTAAATTTTATTTTTAACATGTTGTCATCTCCTCATCTCTACTTTCCCTAAAATAAATTTTCCATCACTTAGAGAGAGGGTCTCAACTCTCAACACCAAATCTTTATATTTTCATGATTATGAATAAAAGTTATTGATGGCCATGTGCAATGATAGCAAATTCATGGCATCCCAATTGGTTTTTGCAATTGGGATTGGTGGTATTATAAAATAGATGGAGAATTTGAACCCATGGACTCAAGAGTTCATTCCTACCCCACCATACCCATATGCATGCAGTCTCCTATCACTCTATTCAATTCTCCCATCCTCTTTTCTTCCCCCACCAACAATGAATGTGTTCTCCACACCCATTTATCATAGTATCTACTCTCCATCATGTTTGTAGATGAATTATACTCCATCAATGATTTCACCTTGTTTCCCTATTATGGGTTATCTCATTCTCATTCTTGTTGTGATTACTCACTTTCCCAGTGAAAGCATACCTAGTCCAAATTTCTTTTTCGTCGAGTTGAATATTTTAGTTTTTCCTTCCTATAGCTAATGTCAGTTTCAATTGAGATCTAAGCTATTTGTGAAGCATAATATAATTTATAGCACTATCATTTCTAGACCATAATTTAAATTTTATGGTGAAACATTAGAGGACTTGGAAATATAATGTTATAAATTAGATGATTCAAAGTATCATACTATAAAAACTCAACCATGACAGAATTTTTTTTACAATAAAACCAACATGTAAATATAAAAACCATATTCAATAGCACCATGAATATTAATTTTATTCAATTACAATACCATGTAATATAATAACTAAAGTGTAAAGACCATAACTTCAGGTAGTTGGAAGTGAATAAGAACTTGTCTAGTCATACTTAGCATCTTGGTTTCCTAGGTTTCTATTTACCATCCTCACATGTCTTGAAGAAAAATAATGTGAAGGAATCAAGTTCATGGACTTAGGTGACAATTGGGTTAACCAAGGTTTAACTGAGAAAAGGAATTGATGTATCCCATACTACATTAGGGGTCCATCCTCAACCCAATAGGATCATATATACCACCAAACAACTAGGAATAGGATTTGAATTATCCCATAATACACTAAGGGTCCATCCTCAATCCAGAAAAGATCATATAGGTACCAGGGAGATTTCCCAAGTAGTGAACATATCCAACCCAATGGATTCAAACTTCAATCACCCTTAAGCCACTAATGAAAAGTTTGTCTACCTAGGAAGAAGTAGCTTCTAACATATACCATCTTTTGACCTTGGTGATTGTTACCCAATTTTCACCTATGGGCTCAATCAAGCAGGACAGATTATGTTTCAGATGTTCATAAGGGGCCAAATGGGACATTTGCATCGAGGGTTAGGTTGTGCATCTAATGACATTTCACAAGGAGCTCATTTGAAAAGTATGCCTCAATCAGTTTTGGCACAAAACTTATCAGAGAAGAGAGTCGGCAAGACCCCTCTATTGTCTTGCCAACTAGCAGTGCGTTCTATGTGGTTGATAAACCAGTCGCCAAGACATTCGGGTCGCCATAAGTCTTATGTATCTCTCCGCTTGGGATGTCTCGCCGACAGTAGCTCACAAATTTGGCGCCAGGGGAAACGGTTTGCTTTCGGCAGGAGGTCTCGGTGACCATGTAGAGTCTCGTCGAAGGGATTTTTCCATCGGCATAAGGTTTTTCCTTCACCATGAAGACTTAGTGACTAATGAAGGGTCTCACCGATAGCGAGCTCACCGAAGGATTTTGCCTTCGACATAAGGTCTTGCCGACCAATGGAGGTCACACCGAAAAAGGAATGAGCTCGGGCATAATGGAGGAGTTCGTCGTGACGTCTTGATGACCAAGTGAAGTCTCGCCGAAGGGATTTTTCCTTCACTATAAGGGTGTGCCTTCAGGGAGGGGTCTTGCCAACACAAATATGTCTCCCCAACAGGAAAGAACGGTGCCTTCGGTATGAGATGGTGGTCTCGGCATGAGGTCCCGGCAACTAAGCAAAGTCTCCCCGACTGAGATGAAGGGAGCGCGACAGGAGTTCTCGCCGAAGAGGGGTGGCTTCGGCAAGAGGTCACGCCGACAGAGGAAGGTCTCACCGAAACAGAATGTCTTCGAGGAGTCTTGTCAGAATGGTTCAAGCTCGCCAAGAGAAGGTGGCTTTAGCATGAAGTATTTCCAAATGGAGAAGGTCCTGCCGATAGAGTGATGCCTCAGGTGGGATGAAAGGGTCAGTGTAATGTCTTACCGACAAGCGATGGTCTCGTCGATGGTTGTAAACCTTTGGTATGACTAATGGAACCCGCCAAGAGGTCTTTCTGATACATAGAGGTCTCCCTGACAATTGTTCACAAGGCCGTCTTCAGGGAGAAAGTGTTGACTTCGGCATAAAGTCTTGCCAACTCATGGGCTCTCGCCGAAGCAAGATGGCTTCGCCATGATGTCTCGCCGACCTGATAGGGTCTTGCCGAAGATGAAGTGAGCTCACAGTATAACTCACAAAGATCGGTATGACCTCCTGCCAAATGAAGGAGCTCTTGCCGAATGCGGATGACTAAGCGATGGAAAGGGATAGCGGTATGACTCCTGAGGGCTCGCCATGAGGTCTTCCCGAAAGTGAAATGTCTTGCCGATGCTCTGGGCGATGACAAAGGTGAATGTCAATATGAATTTTTGGCTCGCTATGAACTCTCATCGACAGTTGTGTTATGCCGATAGTTGCTATAAGAGCATAATCGCATCGGGGAGACACGATTAGTGTCCTACCGACATGCGATTTTTGTCTAAAGGACCTTTGACCGTCTGGCACCCCATGAAGCATTTTTTCAACCAATCAGAGGAAGCTACAAGAGAGTCATGGCAGTTTGACCCCTTTGAGGAAGATCAACTAAATGAAAGCGACATGGATCAGCTTTGAGCTCAGAAGCATTCAAGCAACTAGGTAGGGAGATTCGAAGACGAGGGACATGAGGACCAAAAGTGAATGCGGTAGTTGCAAAAGATCAACGAGGTCATTCTTGGAGTGACTTCACACTGACATGGACAGCAGGGACGCAGCATTAACTCCATCCAAAAGATCTAGGGGCAGATCTTTATGAACGCGGATATTTTTTGTAAGCCCAAAGGGGCCGACACTCTTTTGTATATATGGCTTTTTTTTTCCTTTTTACAGATAGTTCTTACTGGTATTATTTTTGCTTTTGTGATTTCTGAGAGTCCTTAGTGGAGAATATTGAGTTTTGTAACTCATTTACATACATTATATGTACTGTTTCACCTTTGGAGATCAATAAAAAAAACAACTTTGTCTTCTCAATTATCTGTTTCATTGAGTGTGTTGAATGATTGATAAATTTACATGTGAGTTTCTTTCATTCCTTGTTAATTGTCTCATTATTAGCACTTTTAAGCAGAGGATGTGTGTATATTGTAGGTTATAGGTTATGTTAGTGATGCAAACAGTTTTAGTTGTGAGGAGAATTTATCATCCTTCTAGGACTGTATGTATCGTAGCTTTCTTATAAAACATTCATGCAATATCATATGAGTATTGAGTTGTGCATATTAGCTTTCACTAGTTGACTGAAAATTGTGTGTTAAGTAGCTATTCATGTTTGAACAAATTGGGTGTATCACCATAGGAGTAGTTTTCTAATTTATGTTCTCCTTCTCCCTTTCCCTTTACAAGATTAGTAGTTAGGTGATACCAAAGGAATTCGGCCTTCTCCGGAGGTTGACCTCTGTTTATAAGTGACCCACAGCTCTAGAGGTCTTCCCATGTTACACTGAGGTGTTGAACATCAGCTTCAACAAGGTGCAATTTCAGGTGATAACAGTTTTGGCATGCCTGGTGGGACAGAGTTAGAAGTAAAATCCTAAGTCTTGCTATCTTGATGTGCTGACAGTGAGCTGATGGCCTTTTAGAGGTTGTTTTTTTAAGCATATCTAGTGGCTCTGTGTAGAGGAAAGGATCAACGTGTTTATTTATATGAGAAAAGTAGAAACTAGAAGTTCAAAAGCTGTAGAGTTTTTACATTTATCTCCTCCAAGAAGAAGAGGGAGAACTCTCAGAAGGACTGTTCCTTCTCCAAGAAGAAGAGGGAGAACTCTCAGAAGGACTGTTCCTTCTCCAAGAGTTTAGTCGACACCACCTGGCGTTAGTAACAAGGCACTACTTGCATACAAAAGGAGAAGAAAAAGAGATCCTCTAGCTAGGCATTCAGTATCTCCTACTCTTAGAACAGAGCTTTCTACCTCCTCATTTGGGGCTTTCAATTGTTCCACAAATAGTATTTTTGCTACAGCAAATACTTTTCAGCCAAGTTCGAGTTCTGCTTCAGCAAGCATACCAACGCATTCCAGCTCAATGGCAGCGCCAAGGGCCTTTACTTTTGTACCATTCAACCAAGGTAGTCCCCTTAATCTAGTGCAACATTATGATATTCCACTAGCAGCGTTAAAAGGGTTACAAGAGTTTACTAGAGAAGGAAAAGTGACACCTTTTGAGCATATCAGAGATGTGGCAGCACTGTGCAATGTGCATCATGTGACACAAGAAAATGTAGTTGTGAGATTGTTGGCTGCATCTTTCAAGAAGAAGGTGTTGGAATGGTTTAGAAGCTTGCCAGTGGGTTCTATAAGAACATGGGATGAGCTTGGTGATGAATTTACTAGATTTTTTGAGGAAAAATCTAATCACCTGTCTTTGGTAGAGCAGTTAACAACCATCAAAACAGTCCCACAAGAACAAATGGTGGACTTCAATATCCAATTTCAAAAGACTTGGAACAGAATACCAGCTACGGTAAGACCTTCTGCTGATTATGCATTTTTATACTATATGAAAAGTTTGAATAGTGATATCTCAGTCATGATACAGTCCATGGGGGGTGTTTCTTTACCTTAGGCCTATAGCATAGCTATTAAGGCAGAAAATAACCTCATTCAGGCAGGCAAGTTAGCACCTAGGCCACCTATGCCCTATTTCCCTGAAATTCAATCAGATATGCCATTGCAAATGCCATCTTTAGCCCCTTTACCTACTTTTCTAGCATTACCATTGGGTGCTGCCACAATAATGGGTTACACTTTTTGGGACATCCTGATTTTTGTTTGAAATCACATATTTTTAGAAAATACAATGATTTAAGACTTTAAAGGTTCCATTTAAATGATTTTAATTAAAGAGGGATTGATCAAACCCCCTTGGATAGAACCTTGTTAGATTTAAACCATCCCTATAATTGAGTCTCCTCTACACCTATCAAAATACTGATAAAAAACCACTTTTGATTTTCCTTTTGGGTGATCAAATGAATTCGTTTAAAATTTATGTTTTGTAAGCATGTAGCCCTTATTATAAGCTTCCCAAAAAGTATAATTTTAAATATGTTTAATTTGATTATTATTATTATTATTATTATTTCTTGTGAATTTAGGATTTTCAATGAACATAAAAAATTTTATTTCACACATATGAAAATATAGAAAAATAGAGAAAAAAAAAATTTAAAAATACATGTGCACTAGGTATCGATGTCCTTATTTCAACAAAAAAAGAATAAGTTAATTCAAGTGAATACCAAAAAAGTTATGCAGGCCGAAGTACACCTTTGTCCAAATTATAATTACTCTAACTTAGAAAATTAATTAAAAAAAATTATGTAACAAAAAAATATGAAAAAATATCCATGCACTAGATATTGGTGTGAAAAATCTATATTTTAAAAAATAGAAATGTATCATGTCTATAAAAAAAGTTATGCGGTCCGAAGTAAACATCATTTTTAAAAAAATGCTAATTAGTAGAAAAAATAAGTTATTAAAAATTACATAAAATGATTCACAATTTATTTTTTAATTTTTTTAAACAAATATAATTAGAATCTACACAAAATATCTAACAAATAACTAGTTTGATTCATCTTCAAATTCTTAATGGTTTAGCTGCTATAGGTGTAAGAAAGTGAATATCCGGTGAAAAATCTTGACTTTAATATCAAGTTTGGCCAAAAATCGTAACCCATTATTGTGGGATCACCCCATTGTTGTGGGCCAGGAAGTGTCAGCTGTAGGACCATCAAGTGAATTGCAAGAGATTAAGTCTAGTCAGCATAAGATAGAAAGCATTTTGCAAACTATGGGAAATGAGTTGACCGGCATGAAGAAACAAAATCAAGGGGCAAGGCCGAACCAACAGCAAGGTCAGAATACCAGTCAGTCTTATCAAAATCAGGGATATCAGTATCAGCAAAATAGGCAACCCTATCAAGGTGGTTATTAGAGGCAAAATGTTAACCAAAGACCATTCCAATCTTATAATCCAGCTCCTCTCAATGCTGCAAGTCCAATAAAAGATATGGTTCCAGCCCAAAATAACCTTGTGATAGAAAATGAATGGTGTCATTTGTGTAATCAAGCACATAACCCAACCTTATGCTCAAATGGGGTAGTTAATCAGGCATTTATGGTCCAAAATGTTGTCGGTCCACAGCTAGATACACCTGCTAATATACCTAAACAACAACCGGATATACATTTTAATGAGATTGCATTTTTAAATTGGCAGAGTGAAGAGTTATGTGGTGTGAATGTTGATTCACCAATTGTATCCAATACACGAGGTAAGAAAAGAGCTCTAGAGATGGAGCAATCAACTGATAGAAACAAGGGGCCTACAACTGTAGGAGCATCATCTGCACCTGTTCTAAATATACCAAAAGGAACTACTGCCTTACCAGTCAATGAGCAGCCTCACAAAAATAAAGAACCGGTTGCTGCCAAAGTACCTCAAAAGGTACCTCTAACTGTGCCTTACAACATTGTGGACAGCATGATGAAGATTAATGTGAATATAACCATGTGGGATTCCTTAAGCATTCCTAGACAAGCTGATCTACTAAAAAAGGCACTATCTGAAAACGCGAATCATGAGCAAGTTGTTGTTGATTCCCAAAAGGTCATAATGGCTAATGATGATCAAGGGAAAGTTGCTAATTCCAGCAACAAAGAGAAATCTACGATTCAAGGTAAGAACATGAGACCTCCTCTGTTCTATGTTTCATTGATTATTGGGAAAATTTTAGTGCACAATTGTATGGTAGATAGTGGAGCTACCTATTCTGTGATGCCCAAGCAAGTAGCTGATCAGTTAGGTTTAAGGTATGAACCTTTAGAAAAGGGAGTAGTCCAGTTGGATGGCTCATCTATTAATACAGTGGGGCTTATTAAAGATGCTAGCTTAACTCTGCATGCCTGCCCTAATTTTTCAATTTCCCTAGACATTTACGTGGCAGATGTGCCTCCATATTTTGGGGTATGTTTGTCAAGAGAGTTTACGGCTAAAATAGGGGGATACCTTTCTTCTGACTAGTCTCATATGTTGTTTCGTACTAGGTATGGAACTAAAGTAACCATTAAGTCTAAGTTACTTGCAAAAGACAATATAGAACCCTATACACCTAGTGCAGTAAATGCCAATTGTATAATTTTTGAACAAGATGAGCATGTTGTTGTCTTTGATCCTCGCATTGTTGTCAATGATATTCCTGATATACTTCTAGATGAGTGGGCAGCAGGCCAAACTTCTAGTGCTGAAAGTGACTTGGTGTCAGATGCTGGTATGGGTAACTACATGTTTCAAGAAGTTGATGTAGTGATGCCTAACTTGGTTAAGAGACCAGTGAATGATTGTGATCAGCAAGACGAGGTCTGGGAAATGTATTTTGATGGCTCAAGGAGCAGGCATGGCACTGGTGGGGGTGCATTATTGGTTTCCCCAAGAGCTGAAAGATAGTATGCAACCTTTAGGTTTGCATTTTCATGCACTAATAACACAGCAGAATATGAAGGTCTTATTCAAGGACTGGAATGGGCGAGGAAACGTGGAATTAAGTGTTTGAAGGTGCATGGGGATAGTGAATTGGTAGTAAATCAGGTTAGAGGCCTAAATGTTGTCAAAAATAATGTTCTTAAATTATATAAGCACAGGGTTTGGACCTCATTGAGGGTTTTGAGGCTTTCACTATCATTTCAATTCCAAGAAACCAAAATCAGCATGCTGATAGATTAGCAGTTGTGGGAGCTCAATTTGACATTCTGAACAGCGTAAGAAAGGAGTGTAATCAGCAGCACATCAAGGTTATTATCAGGCCTTCCATGTCTAATAACAATGTTAACTGGCAGGTCTTTGAGAGCGATGAGCAGATTCTACAGTTTCTACTTGAAGAAGACGTGTTTGCAGCATCAAACCAGGAGAGAATTAAACAGCAGTATGGGGACCAGGTACTGTAATTGAAGAATAACAAGTTGCCTAAAGGTTTGGTCACCTTAGAAAGTATTTTCAACTCTGATGATCAGGCTAAAAGTAATAAAGCCAATTTACTGGTTCAACAAGATCATTATGAGGACTTAGAAATTGCATGTAAGAGAAGCCTCAAGATAGGGAAAATAAACACTGCTGTTGAAAAGTAGTCTTTTTTGCAATTATTCCAAGAATTCATTGACATATTCACCTGGGAATATGGAGATTTGAAGGGATTTGATCCACATCTTGCATGGCATACAATAGAATTGGAACCAATAGTCAAACCCATAAGGCAGAAACTGAGACCAGTTAATCCCATACTGGAGCCACTAATGTAGAAAGAGGTCTTCAGACTTATAGAAAGTGGGATTATCTTTCCCATCAAGCATACTAGCTGGGTTGCAAATTTAGTTTCGGTCAGGAAGAAAGACAAAGAGCTTAGATTATGTGTAGACTTCAGATATTTGAACAAAGCTTCGTTGAAGGACAGGCACCCTCTTCCATCTATGGAGAAAATTCTTCAATGTGTGTTAGGTTCTTAATGTTTTTCTTTGTTGGATGGATATTCTGGTTATAACCAGATTTTGATAAGGGAAGAAGATCAATTTAAAATTTCATTCACCACAAAATGGGGCACAATGGCATACAAGAAAATGCCATTTGGTTTGTCTAACGCTAGAGAAACCTTCCAAAAGGCTATGGACATGGCCTTTAGCAACTTAATGTATAAGTTTGTCTTAGTATATCTTGATGACATCACTGTCTATTCCAAGAAGACAGCAGACCACATGGACCATTTGAGAAAAAAATTTGAACGTTGTCGGGAGTTTGGTATATCATTGAACCCCAAGAAATGTGTTTTCTCTGTCCATGAGGGAAATCTTCTTGGGTATGTTGTATCCAGGGAAGGAATCACAGTGGATCCTAAAAGAGTTGCAGCAATCCTAGAGCTGCCTTTACCTTCGCATAAGAAAGGACTTTAGAGTTTCATTGGTCGTATTAATTTTGTCAGAAGATTTCTTCCTGATATAGCAGCCTTAATAAACCCCTTACGGCTATGTTAAAAAAGAATGTAGAGTTCAGATGGACCCGAGAAGAAAGGGACAATTTTCAAAAGATCAAGGAGGCGCTAGCTTCAGCCCCAACATTAGTCAAACCATATTTCAGTAAGTATTTTACCTTGTACGCTTTTGGTAGTTTTGATGTAATCTCTGCAATCTTGGTGCAAAAAAGTGTAGAAGGGTTGGAGCATCCCATTGCTTTTTTTAGTAAAGGTCTGGAAGACTATGAGAAGAAGTATACCTTCGTAGAAAAACATGTGCTGGTTGTTGTAAAAAGTTTGAAGAAATTTAGACATCTATTGTCTCATAAAAAAATTCATCTTCTAGTGGCACATTCCAGCGTGAAGGAATTCTTACTCAACAAAGATTTAAGTGAAAAACGAGCTGGATGGATCACAAGAGTTATCTAGTACAATGTGGATATCCAGGTCACTAAATTGGTAAGGGGTAAAGGTTTATGCCCGCAACTGGCTAATGAAGACTTTTCAACAGTAGAGGATCAACGAGACTCAGTTTTGGTCAATGTTGGGACAACAGATGATGAAGCTACTAGCTGGTTGCAGGAAATGTCACATTTCTTGAGAGTCGGGGAATGTCCACCTAATCTGAACAGAACAAAGATGAGGTACTACCAACTTCAGTATATTCCTTTTGTCTTGATTGATCATTTGTTATATAGGAAAGATCACGGTGGAGTACTACTCAGGTGTGTTGATAATAATCAAGTGGATCGAATATTATATGAGTTCCATGACGGACCTTCTCGAGGTCACTATGCTGCAAGGACAACAGCTTATAAGATTTTAAGAGCAAGCTATTATTGGCCTGACTTGTTCAAAGATGCACATACCTATGTCAGGAGATGTTCCAAATGTGCCTTGTTTTTAGGCAAAGAAAGACTTGTTGCTTTGCCATTACAACCAATTCAGATAGAGCAGCCGTTTATGAAGTGGGGAATTGACTTCATAGGGGCAATTAATCCACCCTCAAGTGCAGGCCATCGATGGATTATCACAACAATGGATTACTTTACACAATGGACAGAAGCTTTGCCTCTGAAGGAAGCTAATGAAACAACAGTGTTGAATTTTTATGAAGACATGGTTTGTAGATTTGGGGTCCCAGATTCTATAATTTTTGACAATGCCCTGGCATTTGTTGGTTTGAAAGTTTCTGATTGGGCATTGAAGAATGGCATTTACTTGAATACAAGTTCCAACTATTATCCTCAGGGCAACGGACTTGTAGAGTCCACTAATAAAAATTTGATTAATATTATCAAAAGGACGCTTCAAAGCAATCAGAGGGATTGGCATGCTAAGCTAAAGACTGCTCTTTGGGTAGATAGAATTACCCCTAAGAAGGTGATTGGGAACTCGCCTTACATGTTGGTATACGGTAAAGAAGCAAAATTGTCTATCTCTACTAAGTTGCCCGCCTTGGATATTGTCAGTCAGCTGCTCCTATTTGAACCGACTGACCCACTTTCCTTAAGATATACTCAGTTGATGGAGTTAGAATAAGCTAGAAACAAGGGTATGAAGAGCATGGAACGTCAGCAAATCCTGACTAAGATAAAATTTGATAAGAAAACTAGATCAAGAGATTTCATGGTGGGAGATCTTGTGCTGAAATGGGATGTTCTAAAAAGCAGGCCAGGCCATCACACCAAGTTTGACAACATGTGGACGGGTCCATTTATCATCAAATACTGCAAAGAACACAATGCTTACCAACTAGCCACAACTGAGGGTGAAGTGCTTCCTATCCCAGTCAATGAGATACACCTCAAGCCTTGTTTTGAGGTTTGATAAGTTCCACCTTTGTACATATTAGTTTAGGTTTTATGTTTTCAATAAGTGCTTCTGCACTTTAGTTTGATTATTGTTTCATTCCCTAAGTGTTGTTCCAGCACAGTAAATGGCTTCTTTTTAGTTTCTCCTGTTTTGTCATTTTGGCAATCTATGGTGTTCTATGAGTCTCAAGCGAGTTGCAGCCATGTGCGAACTATTTTTGAATTTGAGTTTTCCTAACGACTCCATGCCCAATGGACAAGTTGGCTACTGGTTTCCATGTTTAGCAGGAAAACATCCAGCAAAGGTCGCTAAAAATGTTACCCAATTTTCACCTATGGGCTCAATCAGGCAGGACAGATTATGTTTCAGATGTTCATAAGGGGCCAAATGGGACATTTTCATCGAGGGTTAGGTCGTGCATCTAATGACATTTCACAAGAAGCTCATTTAAAAAGTATGCCTCAATCAGTTTTGGCACAAAACTTATCAGAGAAGAGAGTCGGAAAGACCCCTCTGTTGTCTTGCTGACTAGTAGTGCATTCTATGTGGTTGATAAACCAGTCGCCAAGACATTTGGGTCGTCATAAGTCTTGTGTATCTCTCCACTTGGGATGTCTCGCCGACAGTAGCTCACAAAGTTAGTGCCAGGGGAAATGGTTTGCTTTCGGCAGGAGGTCTCGACGACCATGTAGAGTCTCGCCGAAGGGATTTTGCCATCGGCATAAGGTTTTTCCTTCGCCATGAAGTCTCAACGACTAATGAAGGGTCTCACTGATAGCGAGCTCGCCGAAGGATTTTGCCTTCGGCATAAGGTCTTTCCAACCAGTGGAGGTCACACCAAAAAAGGAATGAGCTCGGGCAGAATGGAGGAGTTCGTCGTGACGTCTCGACGACCAAGTGAAGTCTCACCGAAGGGATTTTGCCTTCGCTATAAGGGTGTGCCTTCGGGGAGGGGTCTTGCTGACACGAAGATGTCTCCCCGATAGGAAAGAACGGTGCCTTCGGTATGAGATGGTGGTCTCGGCATGAGGTCCCGACGACTAAGCAAAGTCTCCCCAACTAAGACGAAGGGAGCGCGATAGGAGTTCTCACCAAAGCAAGGTGGCTTCGACGAGAGGTCACGCCGATAGAGGAAGGTCTCACTGAAACATAATGTCTTTGGGGAGTCTTGCCGGAATGGTTCAAGCTCGCCAAGAGAAGGTGGCTTTGACATGAAGTTTGTCTGAATGGAGAAGGTCCTGCCGATAGAGTGATGCCTCAGGTGGGATGAAAGGGTCGGTGTAATGTCTTACCGACAAGCGATGGTCTCTTCGATGGTTGTAAACCTTCGGTATGACTAATGGAACCCGCCAAGAGGTCTTTCCGATACATAGAGGTCTCCCCGACAATTTTTCACAAGGCTGTCTTCGGGGAGAAAATGTTGACTTCAGCATAAAGTCTTGCCGACTCATGGGCTCTCGTCGAAGCAAGATGGCTTCGCCATGATGTCTCACCGACCCGATAGGGTCTTGCCGAAGATGAAGTGAGCTCGTAGTATAACTCACAAAGATTGGTATGACCTCCTACCGACTAAAGGAGCTCTTGCTAAATGTGGATGACTAAGCGATGGAAAGGGATAGCGGTATGAATCCTGAGCGCTCACCATGAGGTCTTCCTGAAAGCGAAATGTCTTGCCGATGCTCTGGGCAATGACAAAGGTGAATGTCGATATGAATTTTTGGCTCGCTATGAACTCTCACCGACAGTTGTGTTATGCCAATAGTTGCTATAAGAGCATAATTGCATCGGGGAGACACAATTATTGTCTCACCAACATGCAATTTTTGTCTAAAGGACCTTTGACTGTCTAACGCCCCATGAAGCATTTATTCAACCAATCGGAGGAAGCTACAGGAGAGCCGTGGCAGTTTGACCCCTCTAAGGAAGATCAACTAAATGAAAGCGACGTGGATTGGCTTTGAGCTCAGAAGCATTCAAGCAGCTTAGTAGGGAGATTCGAAGATGAGGGAAATGAGGACCAGAAGTGAATGCGGTAGTTGCAAAAGATCAAGGAGGTCATTCTTGGAGCAACTTCACACCAACATGGACAGCGGGGACGCAACATTAACTCCATCCAAAAGATCTGGGGGCAAATCTTTATGAATGCGGATATTTTTGTAAGCCCAAAGGGGCCGACACTCTTTTGTATATATGGCTTTTTTTTCCCTTTTTACAGACAGTTCTTACTGGTATTATTTCTTCTTTTGTGATTTCTGAGAGTCCTTAGCGTAGAATACTGAGTTTTATAACTCATTTACAGACATTATATGTACAGTTTCACCTTTGGAGATCAATAAAGAAAGCAACTTTGCCTTCTCAGTTATCTGTTTCATTGAGTGTGCTGAATGATTGATAAATTTACATGTGAGTTTCTTTCATTCCTTGTTAATTGTCTCATTATTAACACTTTTAAGCAGAGGATGTGTGTATATTTCAGGTTATAGGTTATGTTAGTGATGCAAACAGTTTTAGTTGTGAGGAGAATTTATCATCCTTCTAGGATTGTATGTATCGTAGCTTTCATATAAAACATTCATGCAATATCAGATGAGTATTGAGTTGTGCATATCAGCTTTCACTAGTTGATTGAAAATTGTGTGTTAAGCAGCTGTTCATGTTTGAACAAATTTGGTGTATCACCATAGGAGTAGTTTTCTAATTTATGTTCTCCTTCTCCCTTTCCCTTTACAAGATCAGTAGTTAGGTGATACTAAAGAAAGTCGGCCTTCTCCGGAGGTTGACCTCTGTTTATAAGTGACCCACAACTCTAGAGGTCTTCCCATATTACACTGAGGTGTTGAACATCAGCCTCAACAGGGTGCAATTTCAGGTGATAACAGTGATATTATTAGATATCTTCTTCACATATAGGTAACACTTAAAATTGATCACCTCCAAGTTATAGGTGATTGTCTGCTAACTCTCGTAATACAATAATTAGCTTTGGTTCTTGTTACTAGCACAATAAGGTAACAACCATCTCAACAACCCCAATATCATAACTAGGGTAGCCATTGACAATATTTCACCTTTGTGAACTAGGTGAATGTTGGTTAATCTCTAAGGTACAATAGTAACCCAAACATCAATCATTGGAATGATCCAATAACTACCTATCACTACTCAAGTATCTTAAAGGTTCACACCTGGGTCATCTCTAGCCTAGAACTTATTAGAATTATAGTTATAATTGAATTGAACTAGCAAGCATAATAAGGTGAATAGTGAGTTGATTGAGGAGTTAAAGATAAAGTGTTATAAATCCTTCCAAACACACACTAGCATGAACCAAAATTATCCAACCTTATGCAATCAAGTGACCTAGTTTTTTACCATGCTCAATTATCAAAGGTATATACATAGATGACAAGAAGTGATGATAAAGATATATGATCAATGGTCCTAAGGTTATGATATCCTTTCTAGTACAAGTATATTAATATGCTTGTGAGAGGCGGGTTGTTAAAGAAGCAAGTTCCTAATCTAATTGACTCAATCTATATACTCAAACCATCTCACACCAAGTTCCATAATTAAATAAGAGATATAATCCCATATCAACCTTTCATTAAATATATTCCCCTAATCATAATACTCATTTTGCATGCATTCAAAAATATATATGGTGTGAAGAAATCTTCCAGTCGTATGAGGGATGATCTACCAATTTCAACTCAAATCTATATCTAATATCACTGTGATTCATTTGCAAGTATTTCCCTAAACGTGCTCCTCGAGAAATCAATCATCCATAACATGGATTTTCTTTGATTTCAAATTGAGTATAAATATTGGGTGACATATGTTAATGTAAATAGAGTCATTATCATACCTAGTTAGTTAATCACCTTTCTAGGATTGGCCTATTCACACCTAGCTTAAGTTTACCTAGGTTTCTTTTTCTTTTGTCTCACTTCATATGGTTGAGACATGTGTCCTCATGACTTGAGACACCTATTGACACTTGCTCACACACTTGGTAAGTGAGCTCACAAGTGTCCCACCTTTGGAGGGGTAGTCATAGTTTCACTCCTACCTTCTCACTTCCTTATCCTTGCCTATATAAGCAAGGCTTGATCATTGTATTTACACACTCTTCATCATATATTGATAGACACATTATTGTGTTCACATTTTCACTTGTGGAAGGTTATCAAATTCGATCTCTCTGATCTTGGAATTCTCCAACATGGTATCAAAGCCATGAGAGCATGTTCCTTCCTACATTGAGGTGACTCCCGCACATATCCCTATCAACGGAGCATCGTAGATATATATGGACATTGCCATTGCATCCAAAAGGCTTGGGAAATTAAAAAATACATTTCGTTTCTTTAATTTTGGTAATTTCATTTTTTGCAATTTTTTGGACCTCTGCTTATTTTACAAAAAGTAAAACATTGAAAAAAAATAGTAGAGGTCCAATCTGCCCTCTGCTACTTTGGTAGATATTTACATTTTGTAGATATTTTGGTTGTTTTGACCTATTGTGTAGATTTTTTGGCCATTTTGACCTATTTGTAGGCATTGAGTGGCTTCGTTAGGTTTAATTCTCTTTGATCCTGGCTGGTTCATGGCATTTTGGAGTGAATATTTGTTGTTTACAACCATTCTCTATGTTTGGCCTATTCATTCCATCTAAGTATTTCTATTTTATGATTTTCTTGTGCTTAGCGACTTGATAAGGGAGGTCGTGAGCTATTGCGGGCCCTACACAAGGCATCACTAGGGGAGAGGACCCAGTACATAAGCATGTTTCAATAGTTGTGATAGTAGTTGTTTATCTAATGCCCAATATTTTTATCAATATTGGACCAATAGTTGTGACTTTAAAGTTGTTAATATTGATGATGACTACCATAATTAAACAAAATGTATTCCTTTGATCTAAAAAGCAACCAATCATGTGATTCCACATCAGCACTCAATATAACATGTTGTGAATGCACAATTATTGGTCTCACTTTTTTTTGGGTCTTTTTGGACACGTTGACAAAAAGCATGTTGATGTGGCATCATATTTGATGATGTGGCCTTGAAACCTTAGTTATAAGTAGGGGACTTGCCAAGTAAGCTGCTATAAAAAAATTCATAGAATAATTAGAAGCGTGAAGTTAGGGTGCACAACTACTAGGTCTTCTCCCCTATTTTATCTGTCAATATCACCTCTACATCAAGGCCTTGTGCAAACCTAACACTACTCTCACCTATGGCATCTTACATAGCGACCCTCACAAATGATGGTTTCACATTTGCTATCAATTTTCTAAATGGTGAAGTAAATTTTTGGCCTTTACACCAATCTCCACCAACAGTCTAGCTCTTAGATGGCTTGCATATCTCTCCCTCTATAGGCACTTCCCATTTTTCCACGAAGTGTTTCATTTTGCCTCCTATTTTTCCAAACGACCCACATTCGAAACAACCCATTTGTTTTGGGTGCCACACCACCTCCATGGCTCATTCTCACAACTCCTTTATTTTGGGTGCCACATGCCCTCCACTTACCCCACACCTTGGTTTTCAACCTATTGTGGGGGTCTTTATGATAGTTTGTTGTAGCTCCCTTCATGTTTCACCATTCTAGGTGACAAGATTTTGAGGTGTAAAAAATGTCTCCTCCTCTAGCACCATGCAATCAAACTGCCCACATGACCTCCACTTGTCTCCACTTGGCATTTATTATCATTTTTTGTTAGCATTTTATGCTACAATTACTGTACATGTAATAATTGATGGTGTTTATTAGTAGTTTAGGAAAATTGTCACATCACTTCAAAGTGCTTAAGGGGGGACTTTTTTCATTTTTGTGTAACTTGCAAACGAGAAATCAAGTTTTCAATTGCAAATAGTCGATCAAGAAGGCTAGTTTCAATGTCAAAATTTTAGCATTGAGACGTTTTTGATTTGTTGTTGTTTAATCACAATTTTTGGCCTCTAAAGTCAATTTTGTAAGCAAATTTCGATGGGGCATAACTTTCAACCCATTTATTGAAATTTTGTACTTTTTTGACACATATCAAAATTTTATAAGGAATTCAAATTTACTTGTAATTTTAAGATTTGGATAGTCCATTTTATAAAAAACCGTCATGCATTATAAACGGTCAATTTGGCATATGATCTTCATAACTTGTAAAATTTTATTGCACATTGTTTTAGGGGGCTACAATCAACACTAATAATTTTGGAGGGACTCTAAATCAAGGGGACAATCTAGGTGTTTCTGCTTTCGAGTTTGTTATTTTATGCGATCCTGTCTCTCACACTAAATCCCTTCTATTTGAATAGTCTTCGTAATCCTCCTAATAAGTGAAAAATTAAATGTGGATATTATGGAAAGAAAATGCATATATAGAAGAATGTCAATTTTGTAAAATTTAGGAAATAAAGCAAATTCTTCTCAATCATGTTATTTCCTTATCTAATCCTCTAGTTCCAATACATGCATCTACACTATCTAGTCTCACTCAAACATCTTCTGAGACACCTTCATTTGGGGATGAACAATCAAGTCAAATGCTTACATTAAGATCTCATCTCCCACAACACATGTTGCTACATCTGAACCTGGTGTTAACCAATTCATGAGTTTGAATGGTTCTTTGCATCAAGCTATCATCGTTCTAGATCCACCACATTGAGATTTATATCTACTATACATCACATCTTTGTTTGTAGAATCTTACCTTGCAAATTTGGATGACACCATTGAGGACATTTGTCTTCTATTTGATGTTAGCTTTGATGAAGTTGCATCACCACTACCATATTTAGATATTGCTCTTGCCTCACCTACATTGACTTCTATCATAATAGATTGTGCAAACATTCATGAGTTGACCTATTTGACTTAGTTATCATCATTTGTAGCAATATCATATTCACATTGGTCCAGATATCACCATACATCCATGGCCTTTGTTCCTAAATCACATATGGTACCTGATCCATCTTATCAAAATCCATCACACATCAACATTTGCTTGAAAATCTTTGAGCATCATTCAAATGCATCATTGGCATCATTTCAATCTTTGGATTATGTGCAACATTCAAATACCTTTATTCTACTTTCTACATATTCCTATTTAGAATGGGAAGTCATGTTGCACATATTTGTGGTGGCGTTTCTTCCCAAGGGGATAAATGTTGTTCAACGTTCGTGGATCATCTTTAGCATCTAGTTTCAAGCATCTACCAACACTACATGCATCATTTTGAAGGGAGGCCACATGGTTTCTCTTCTCCTATCAGTTTTGGGAGGAAGCATTTCCTCACATAGAGTTCATAACTTCATAGTTTCTAGGGGGTCACATAGACCTTCTCTCTTTTCTCTCTAATGGAGGGAAAATCCATTGTACTCTAGAAGTAGTCCTTGGGAGGTCATCATGAGTCCTTCTATCTTCTTCACTTGTGCATTTTATCTCATTTGCATTATTTCTCTTTTAGAGAGGGGTTTTCTATTTTCCATCGAGTTTTTCTCCTCTACTCCACTTTATGAGAAATTTGTGCATGAGTACCTAACATGGCCTAGTAGTTAGGGCTCATCATTAGTGCATACATCACTCCCTAAGTTGCACTTAAGGGGAGGTGTTAGTGTAAATAGAATTATTATCATACCTAATTAGTTAATCAAATTTCTAGGATTGACCTATTCACCTAGCTTAAGTATACTTAGGTTTCTTTTTCTTTTGTCTCACTTCATATGGTTGAGACATGTGTCCTCATTACTTGAGACACCTATTGACACTTGTTCACACACTTGTCAAGTGAGCTCACAAGTGTCCCATATTTGGAGGGTTAGTCAAAGTTTCACTCCTACCTTCTCACTTCCTCATCCTTGCCTATATAAGCAAGGCCTAGTCATTGTATTTACACACTCTTCATCATATATTGATAGACATACTATTGTGTTCATAGTTTCACTTCTGGAAGGTTATCAAATTCGAGCTCTCTGATTTTGGCATTCTCCAACAATATGTAGAGAAGATGTTTTAATCACCTCTTTTAATGGTATTGTATTTCTTCAAAAGTAACAGAGGTTGGAGTCCATAAGAAAAAAAGAAGACATATATTTAGATGGTGAAAAAGAGCATTTGGGGGCCATAAATAGGCTAGATAGTGACCCTCACAATCATAGTCCAATTGACCAACTAGCCAACAAACACCTATATGGTGGTCTACATTGTAGTTTATAGGTCTATATCTTCAAACCAATAAATTGGTAGAATATAGTTTAGTCCAAATTAATGCTCTTTTGAGCACACAAGAGGATTTTAAAATAATTACAAAATAGGTTTACAGAGTATTATTGAAGCCAAATCTGCTAGAATCTTTTTTCAAAGATACCTAGGGTTATGATTTTGCATGTGGCCATAGGAGAGCTCTTGTTATTTGAACAGTATAGACATCAAGCTTCTAAAAGCTATCAAGTCAATTTTGATAGTGACAAAATTGATGATCCACACATTAGCAGTTGGATAATGGCTAAAGTCTTTGGATTGCTATGTTATTTTTACTTTATATCCTTTTTCGGGTCATCTTCTCCTTATACTGTTAAAGTGGACTGCCATTACTTCTTTTTAATCCTTATTTTCTTAAGTATATTAGTTGGATATTGTTTATATTTAATTTTGCCATGTAAACTCCCCTATTCCATTTCAAATTCGACTCTTATCCATGTTGAGTTTTTCATAAAGAAGATTCTTAAAAAATAATTACTTACCAAAATGTGTGATGCACAAGTTCAGTTTGATAGTTTATTCTACTTCTGTAGCTTCTATATCGCATTAATAACCCAATATAAGAGGAGAATATAACTCCAACATGGTTTGAACAAAGAAATTCGGGTAGGCAAGTAGGGAGTTGAATTAAACAAAAATTGTAGAGTATAGAAAAACTTAGATATTAAAAAAAGGAACTTGGCAAACTACAGTTTGGGGGCGTAGATTTCTGCTATGATCTTCAATCTCCATGCCTGCTCTCCAAACGCCTTTCCAACCATTTCCACCTCTGTTCTTCCTTCCCTCGCCCTTTCTCTCACGTTTTCCTTCCAAAACTCTACATAGCTACTCCCCTTCATAAATGCAAACTGTCTCTTCGCGTGGAAAGGAGAAATTTTTGCCATTACATCCACCCCTGCTCTTTCCTGCTGGGTCTTTGGAAAATGCCACACAAGTTAGGCAATATTTTTGGTTTTTAATTTATGTTCTTTATGATTTTATGAAAATTTATTGTTCAACAATTCACCATCAACAATTCATCGTCAATAATTCACCGCCATCAATTCGTTGTCATGTCATATTCATCATCACGTATATAATTCACTCCCAACAATTCATTGTTATGGTATATTCACCACATATACATTTTTCAATATTTAAGTGGCCAAGAGCACCCAAAAAAGAAGTATAAAGATTTTGTTGAATGCATAAAAAAGGTATACGCGGTGAATATACCACAACAACAATGAATTGCTGTTGGTGAATTGTATACGCAATGAATACGTCACGATGATGAATTGTTGGACTACTCCCAAGGGTTGGCTTGGTTGGTTGGGACAATGCCATTTAAGGTGTGTGGGTTTTCCCCATCAACCTAAGTTTTAGTCTCAACTACTAGGAAAAGCAGTGTGGGGCAAACATCTTTTTCCCTAAGAGTTATTGGGGAGGTACCCATTAGGGTGCAAGCACCTTAGGGACCTCCTAATTCTCTTGATTACTAAATCTTAGTAGATCTAACCAAAGTATAAAATATAGTGATTTAAAATTCAAGACTAATCTAAATAAGGGTAATAGTTTGAAGTTGTGCCCCACTTTAGGATGTACTTAACAATTTCAGTTGAAATTATTTTGATCAAAAAATCATCCCATATGACTAATATTGAAGTTTTCGGAGAAACGTTGTCAATCAAAATAGTTTCACCTAAATATATCACTACATTATAATTACACAATCTCCTTACACTATATTATAAAATAGTTACATTACATTATTTTGACAATTTTTTTCGTAAAATAAATTTTATGAAAAATGTTTTTTTTTTTCAAAACTATCCTAAACTTAAATTGTTCATTTCCTCTATAAAAATAAAATACTCCTCATTTTAACCTACAAAATTAAAATAATATTTTTAATGTACCACCAAACCTAAAATAGTATTTTTAATATACACCAAACCTAAAATTAACTAATACTTTAGATCAAACAAAATCATGTAGACTAGGACCATGTGCTTAAAATGCTCTAAAACAAAAGGTGAAAAGTGCACAAGGAGAGAAAATGGTCCAATGGATGTTGCCCCTTGAATGCCATGAGAAAATGACCCAAATAATTTATATTTGGAAAATAGGACAGATGTAACTTCCAAGAATCTGGTCTGGGGATAACCACCACATGGATCATGCTAGTACGATTCAACCAGATATTTATGGCTTAGCCACCACATGCACCATGCTAGTACGTTTAGCCAAGATTTTTTAATCAAACAAATCCAAGAACATAATAGTTTTTGTTAAATTCAAATGCTGATATATTACAATAAATACAAATGACAGTGAAAGGACCATCTGCCATGATAACTGGACAATCTTGTTAAAAAATTACATGAAACAGCTCAAATCTGCTCCTTACAATGTCAGTCATTCTGGAAAGCACACTACACTGCCTTGAGGTGAAGGTGAAGTTGGTCAATCAGTAATCAAACTTATAATGCTTGTCAACAGCTACTGAGACGTCCCATGTGCAGCTCATCCCTTTTGGAATGACAACCAAATCTCCTGCACCAAATTCTACGTACTCCTCTTGAGATCCTTTCATATATGCTCTCACCTTCCCCTTCACAAGATAACATGTTTCCTCTGCATCGAATTTTAGAGAAAACTTGCCTGGAGGACAACCCCACCTACAATAATATCGGCATCAAATGTCTAAAAAACTATGTAAGTAGTAAAATATGTCACCACCCTCTTAAAGATCAAACTAATGAAGATACAAAGTTTTGGAAATAATTTCTTTTTAAATCAACATTTTGAATATATATAATTTTTTATCATAAGAAAAAAATTTACAATTATTTTTTTTTAAATACTATTTTGTTTATATGGATTATAGAAAAGCATATCTATTACTAGTGAAGATATTTAAATGTTATTGAATTTTAGAATTCTAAAGGAAAACTACACTACAAGAGGTAAACGTGCATATAACAGTAAAACATAATCCAACCCACTCTCTTAATAAAAAACACCACTGCAAAAACAGGCTTTAATTCTGATTACTTAGTTATACCCTCACAAAAATTCTTAAACCACAAGAGGAGAACAACAAAGTTTGATCAGATGCTTATAATATGGTATATTACTTAAAGATAAAAAAATTATAGTCTATGATAATAGTTTGAGAACATTTTTATTTTAGATTATGTAACAAAAAATCATCAACATTTTAGAACACATTTCATGATGAAGATGAAATAATAAGAAAAAAGATCATGATCTATTATCATGATTGCAACGTATTTCTCTCAAAATGTTTGAATCTCTTCCAAACATGTAAGCTTTGAGCCATATGCCACCCATACCCATTTCATTCTTATCATGTATGGTTTTTTTAACTTTATCATGATTGCAACACATTTCTCTCAAAATGTTTGAATCTCTTCAAAAAAATGTAAAGCTTTGAGCCATATACCACCCATACCCATTTCATTCTTATCATATATGATTTTTTGAACTTTATCATGATTTCAACGTATTTCTCTCCAAATGTTCTAATCTCTTCCAAAAATGTAAGCTTTGAGGCATATACCATCCATATCCATTTCTTTGTTTTTTTAACTTTATCATGGTAAGGTCCTAAAGGCCATGTCATCCTTTGATTCGGCTTCTCACTGTTTAGGTTTCAGTAAAAACCCATTTAACAGTTTACTCGAGCATTCTAGTATTTTGAATATCGAACAGTTCAAAATGGGTATCCATGAGGACTTTTTTTAGCTGTACTTGGACTATATTAGTGGTAGAGCGAAAAAAGATTTCAGAAGTTTACAACTTAACCTAGTATTAAAAAATAGTTGTCTGTTCTTACGGTTAAAGCAATTGACTGGTGTTGACTGTTTATTAGATGTAATTCAAGTTCGAATTGTCTTATGATCTTATTGACGAAGTAGGTTCAGTGTACTTAACCCAGAATTTCCAATTCCCCTCATATTAAAAACGTTTTTTTTTTAATGGAATTGGATTCGTGCAATTTGAGGAGTCCAATACCGAAAAGAAAATACCCACTTACGTTGAATAGCGGTCTAATGCGATTCACCGAAAGGGAAAATAATAATAAATAAACAAACAGACGTAAAATAAGTATATTAATGTCTAGAAACCAATGGAGTGATTCAATGTAACTGAAAAATCATAATTAGCTTCTGAAAAACCAATTGAATCGTCTTCAAAGAGCTAAAAGTAAAGGCAAGAAAAATATACAGAAAGAGGAGAGCTTGGAAACTTCATGAATTATAACAGGGGCTTATAAACTCCATGAATTAAAGATAATAAATTTTTATACCTTTTTCAAATTTCTGAATTTGATTGCGTAAATATTTTTTCCATCAATAAAATGGAAGAAGTCGGAAAAGAAAAATGATGTCGACACATTGAAATGTTGATGAAGTCAGAAAATATAGATGATGTAAAAATGTTGATGATAGTAAGAAAATTTGATTGCATAAATTTTTTTCCCATAAGATGTCAGAAAAGAGAAATGATAGTCGAAACATTGAAATGTTGATGAAGTCAGAAAAGAGAAATGATGTCAAAACGTTGATAGTGGTAAAAAATATTTACACAATCAAATCCAAAAACTTAAAAAAATTCCCAACCTCATGAATTACAGCATAAAAAGAAAGATGGCTTAAACTGAAAGAACTTATAACAGATGGCTTAAACTAAAAGAACTTACTTGGGCCAAGAGCGAATGTCAAGATCAGACAAGCGAGACTGTGAAGGGCGCCTTTCAATTCTCACTCCAAATCTCTCCTCCACGTTTCCTTCTTTTACTCCCTCTGCCATATCAATTCCAAAGTTTTTCACCTTTTTCCTTTTATGGGTGTTTCCAAAGAGCTGGGCAGTGACTAGAACATATGATGCCAGCCACAGTAGACTACTTAAAGTTCAGAGTTGGGCCACAGCCTGAGGCCCTACAAAATCATGTTTTACTTTCAACTGATGAGGTACTAGAGTACTCAAAGCCCAACCCACAATTTATCAGCAACCTCAGGACTGAAAAGAAAGTTCTTCAGTAAGGGTACACAGTCACACCAGTCTCCAGATCCCACCTCCTAACAAAAGGATTGTCATGACATAAGAATTGGCTATAACACAGATAAACCCGCCACCAATGTTTTACTTCTTATCCAACAACTCACTCAATCCAATTATACCCAAACCCAATTTTCTCAACTCCACTGCCAATTTTCTCAAGTCTTCCAATTACAATTCAAAGCAAATGAAATTCAAGACTCAAAACACCAGAATTCAGATCCCAGAACAGCAAAACCCAAGTCACAAACAGACTGAAATCTGTCCTCACTAGGCAATCAAACTGAAGAAGCTTATCAAGAAAAAAGCTATAAAAATCACAGAGGCTAGGATGTCACCATTAATGGTGACAGAGTCAAAAGAAGAAAGCTCCCCAAAAAGAAAAAACTCACACACACCCATCAACAAAAAGGATAGAAGGAAAAAAAGGCATCTTGCTTTGTACTAAATTTACCACCTGTTAAAATAGGTGGAGAAAAAACACAGCCTACTTGTGAGGGGGTCCGATCAGTTATTTTCGGTCAAACGTTTGACCAAGATTTAGCTGGAAGTGGACAAAAGTACACGTAGTGCAGACGTGTGGTGGGGATTTGATGTTTGACCGAGCATGACGTCCCCGATCTTGTCTTATTCATGTTCAAATTTAGGCATTGTGCATGCGCAAATATCTTCCGTATGAGGAGATTCGATCTCAAATTGTACACGTCAGCGTATCTTTTGGCGGTGTCCGTAGTATGGGTTTTTCCGTATGTGAGGCCAAATATACTTTGGCATCTAAAGCCCCTTCCTATTCATTTTTATATTATCGGATTCCCCACTTTATTGTTTTTTTTTTTAAATTCTTGTTTGGTTAGCAATTATTGAGAGTTTCCCTGCACACTTGGTGACGCCATTGATGATGGAAATCCAAGCAATATGGCGTAGGCCAAAGGCTGGAGATTATTATGTGGGTTTCTTTTAACTTTTTAACTTTTTGCTTTTAGAACAAGTGTCTTTTTCAATGAAGTGAGTTTTGTTTTGACCCAAAGCTCCTCCGGTCGAGACACCAAATGGGACAAGAGTAGACCCAATGTTAAATCATCTAATTTGTCAAAATGGTCCTACAAGAGCAACATATGGAGACCCTAAAGACTTTACAAGTGTTGGTGTAAGTCACATTAAATGCTTGTCATATACCTCACATGGTTCTTGTTTGGCACTATCTGGAGCAAGCATAATTCATGTGTTTTTGACCAACCAATCCAAAGAACTCCTTACTTAAGAGGAAGAGACATTATAGTAGTAAAATACAACACTTCTTGTGGAACAAATCTCTTCACACCAATAGGACACATGGAGGTATAGGGTTGCAACAACACTAATGACAAAAGAGCCATAAAAGTGTAGATATGCATGGTTTTAGAGTCCAAGATGGCATGTTTCCACTAACAAAACTCTGGTATATGAAAAATCCTACACTACTAAATAATAATAAAAGTAAATTTTTATTAGAATTTTGATTCTCCTTCCTTGGTTGATAAAAAATTATAATAAATAATAATTTAAATAATTTTGATACAAATATTATTTGTTTAAAGATTAAAATGTAATAGCGTTGTTAGATGATTTATATTATAAATTAGAATGAGAAATTTATAGAAGATTTGAACTAAAAAAATAAAGTTGAGATAGATGATTTCTCTCTATTGGACTTTGAAATCTATGATAATTTCATATTTGAGGATGTAGAGAGTGATGCTAATTTTAGAAACTCTAATATAACTATTGAAACTAACATCCATATGGGATATGGCCTTGGTAGATCACGTGATTTGATCATATAACATAGCCATGAATTAGCAATGCAGGATAGAGAAAAAAATATAAGTTAAATGAAGAACATGATGAATGTCAAAAAATAAGCTTATATGCAAAACCAAATGATTTTATCATAGAACATAACATTGGTGTTTTTAATGAAAGATGACTAGTTGATTTAGATTTGTCAAGTACATTACTAGCTAATAATATTGTGTACAACGTGCATTGACTTGAGGAGCATGTGGAATTGAGTGGAGAAACACATATTGTTGATCATGATAAGGTCAGTCACAAATTTACACCATTGTCAAATGGCATCATAATGCAAGATGTCTCTTTACCTTCTTCTTGCATTATCTTATTTGCTTTTCATATTTTGATGGTAATGGCACAATGAAAGTTTTATTATTTACCTAACAAAAGAGTTAATGAAGATCAAGAAATAATTGATACTAATGCTTGCAATGATGGATCAAATTTAAATAATGCTAAGAATAAATAGCTAGGATTTAACCAAGATGCTTTATTGTAACTTTACTTAAATATGACCAATAATCATTTGATTGATGATGACCTCTAAATTCTAAATGACTGTCTATGGAAATTATTTTTCAAGTGGCAACAATGAAAAACATATACCTTATTATCATTTTGATTAGGTAGAAGAACTTCCTTGTGGATAGAGCATGATAATGATGAATTGTCGTAGCTTTTAATTTTTTATGATGACCATTAGAGTACCAGCCCAAGTTACAAAACTCTTTATCTCTTAGTATAAAGACAAAATTGCTAGGTTTAGGACCTTAATTGTGAAGCTAGATTATTCTTGAATTCCATGAGCAAGTAGAGTAGGGAGGACTTTACCATCTAATGTCTTGAATATTTGTGCTTGTACAAAGTAAGTAGTTCAGAAATTTTATGGTAATTCAATTTTTTGTGTGTTCCATCTTTTTGTTGCATGTGTTTTTGGTTTTGGTGTTTTTCTCCTTAGTTTTGTGTGTGGTTGGTCACGAGATTTCTATTTGTTGTTTTGCAATTCATTGTTAGATCTCCTTTTTCCAATTATTGTTCAATTTATTTAAGGGACCTTGTGTTTTCCATGAAGATTCTAAAATAGTCATGACTTGTGTCAACCTCTTTTGCAATAATATTGTAATCCCTTACAGGTAATTGTGCCTTCTTTTCCTTTAAGATAGGTTGACTACCCAAAATGAAGTTTCATTTATTAGTTTTCTCATGTGCATAGGGTTATATTCATGGTCGAGAAGGTGTATAATTTTGATTATCCTTCCTTAATTGATAAAAAATATTATAAATAATAATTTAAATAAATCTACTATTTGTTTAAAGATTAAAATGCAATAGTGTTGTTAGATGATTTATTTTATAAATTGGAATGATAAATTTATAAGGATTTAGGTTGGAAAAATAAAGCTGAGATAAATGATTTCTCTCTACTGGACTTTGAAATCTATGATAATTTTATATTTGAGGATGTAGAGAGTGATGTTAATTTTAGAAATTTTAATATAACTATTGAAACTAGAACACTTGTGGGATATGACCTTGGTGTCACATGATTTGATCATATCCAATATTATCAATTAATAACGCATAATAGAGACAATGCATTTTATAAGTTAAATGAAGGAGAACAAATCAAGATGAATGCCAACAAATAAGATTACATGCACAACCAAATGATTTTATCATAGATTATAACATTGGTGTTTTTAAGGAAAGATGTGTAGTTGATTTAGATTTTTCAAGTACATTACTAACTAATGATAATGTGTGCAATGTAAATGTATTGGAAGAGCAAGTTAAATTGAGTGGAGAAACACATATTATTGATCATGATAAGGTCAGTGACAAAATTACACCATTGTTGGATGAAATTGTAATGTAAGATGTCTCTTTACCTTCTTCCATGTATTATCCTATTTACATTTTAGAAATTGATGGTAAAGGTGATGAAAGTTTTATTATTTACCTAACAAAAAAGGTAATGAAGACCAACAAATAATTGATACTAATGCTTGCAATGATGGATCAATTTTAAAAGATGTTAAGAATAAATAGTTAGGATTTTAACAAGGTTCTTTATTATAATGTTACTTAAATTTGACCAATAACTATTTGATTGATGATGATGGTTCCAAATGTTAAATGGATTTATCGATGTAAATTATTTCCCAGGTGAAAACCATGAAAAACATATATATCTTCTTATCATTTTGATTATGGAAAATTGGGTAGAAGAACTTGCTTATGGATAAAGCATGATGAATTTTATGAGCTTCTTATTTTACGATATGACCATTTGGAGTATGACAAAAAGTTACATAAATTTTTATCTCTAAGTATAAGGACAAAATTGTTATGTTTAAGACTTTAATTGTGAAGCTATATTATTCTTGAATTCCATGAGCTAGTAGAGTAGGGAGAGATTTACGATCTGATGTCTTGAATCTTTGTTCTTGTACAAAGCAAGTAGTTTAGAAATTTTATGGTACTCCAATATTGTGTGTGTTCCATCTTTTTGTTGCATACATGTTTTTGTTTTTGATTTTTTTTCTTAGTTTTGCATGTGTGGTTGGTCATGATATTTATATTTGTTGTTTTGTAATTCATTATTAGATCTCCTTTTTTCAAATATTGATCAGTTGATTTAAGGGACCTTTTGTTTTCCAAAAAGAGTCTAAAATAGTCACAACTTCTATCAACCTCATTTACAATAATATTTTAATCTCTTTTATAGGTAATTGTGCCTTCTTTTCCTTTAAAATGGGTTGACTATCCAGAATTAAGTTTCATTTATTAGTTTTCTCATGTGCATAGGGTTGTATTCATGGTTGAGAAGGTGTTGGTGGCTCTAGGGAATTATTTCCATTAATTTTACCTCTCACTCAAATCACATTAATAAGTCTTTGAATATGTTGGATGAAGCAGCCACAACCAAAATATCAAGTAATTTTTTAAAATAATTATCATGTAATTTCCACAATGATCCCCAACCTAGAGGTAGGCTTTAGCACATATACATGGAGTCTTTATGTGTGCCCTAAGATCAATATATATTCAAAAATTTAGTCTTTATGTGTTTCATTTTTTACATGTTTAAGGGGGACGTTTATTGTGGCCTCCACAACATGCCCCTATTCTTTCAAAATTAGGGATATTTTTAATCCAAATTTTTTATTCTTTTTCATTAGGTTTCAAAGAGGCTCATTGTGTGGAGCTTATGCCAAATTTACTCTATGACATAATTTTCAAGTTTCATGGAGTTGGGTCTATACCTTTAGTTTGGCTTTGGAGTTCATGAGAAGTCCTAATAATTATATCCTATCCTTTGTGTGGCTAAATAGATCTTGAGATAAATTTTGTAGTCCAAGTTCATGCACGACACACAATTATAAGGGCTAAAAAAATTTAAAGTATCAAAAATATCATTAAAATATAATTTTGATGCTTAGATAGTAGAATTTGGATCTAAGAAAATATTAAAATGGTCCTAGATAGGGTCCTCTCTAAGAGCTTCAATTTAAACAAAATGAGGCTCAAAACACTTCCTAGATGAAAAGTTGTTGCCTTTAGAATTTTTCCTATTTTTAGGGGCTTTGACATTAAGTTGCAAGTTGCAAATATGCAAAAAAAAAATTCTAAAACTCTAATTTGCTCTAGAATTTTTTCCAACCTCACCAATAATGTATTCTTCTCTAAGATATTCATTTTTTTACAAAGATCGAAAGGCTTCCCAAATCAAAAGTTATGGACTCTACATGTTTAGGGGTTTTCTTACTAACTTACACATGTACAAACCTATAAAAAATTCTAAAATCTCTAAATGTGCAAAGATACACAAAAAATATAAAACTCTAGATTACATTAGAGATTTTTTTAACTTCATCACAATGTTGTCCTCTCTAAAATATTTATTTTTAAAAAAAATGGGAAATGCTTCCTAAATAAAAATATATGGCATCTAAAAATTTAGGGGTTTTGTGACTAATTTGCAAGTTGTAAATGTGCAATAAAATTCTAAAGCTCCTAAAAAACTTGTAAGTGTGGAAAAAAATTCCAAAGCCACCAAAAATTTGTATAAATGCAAAAAAAATTATAACCCTTAAAAACTTGTAAATGTGAAAAAGTTTTGAAACCTCTAAAAACATGAAAATTGTAATGCCCCAAGCTTTTTCTTGAGACAATAATTAAAAATAGATGGATATTTTGTTGATACATTTATGATACCAAGCATGTCACATTACACTTTTACAAATATAAGGTTTTATGGCATAATATGATGACTCACTTGACATGCACACTAGTGCATTAGCATGGCAACACAAATGGAAGACTTACTACACCATAGGCCTAAAACATTATGACTAACTCAAGCAAAAATATCTAGAGGAAGGTTGGGATTCCCATCTTAAAGGACAAACCCCAACACCTCATTAAACTAGACACTCCTCAAGAATCTTGGGATTTAGGAAGAAGAAAAATAATCTACCCTTGTTCAAACTTTAAGGACCAAAATATAGAGGTTCATGCTTTAGAGTATAAATTGCACAATCCTAAATCGACTTAGACTTCAAATTTTTATTTACAATTTGCATCATGCATAGAGAACCTATAATTCTATGCTAAATCACCATGATCTTAGACTTCAATGTCCATTATAGTTTTAAGTTCATCCTTTGGATTCTAATCAACATTTCTCACTTTGTGTAGGAATTGAACTACACACCAAATTCCAAATACTTAGAGACTCGTAGCTTGGACCTTGGAGTTTTTTTTCACCATACATATTAGGACTTGCATTCTATAGGAAAAGTGATCCATCCATTGAGCACTACAAATTGAATGTCAAAGGGTCTACAAATCAAGATTCAAACCATGGACTAAAAATAATAAATTGGAAGATTTAGAAACTACAAAGTTAGGCCCAAACCTTAGTGGAAAAAGATCTTGACCTTTAGAATCTAACTAGAAATATTCATTTCAAACTTTACATTTTGAAATAAAACTCATATTCATGCATATTTCAAATATAAGTCCAAAATTATTCATGTTAGTGATTCAAACTTTGGGGTCCAAAATGCACCTAAATCCAATTAAACTCTAAGCCAAGTTCATACTTCTACAAGCTAGTAACTCAAAAATTGAGTCATAAAATGTAACTTAGCCAAGAACTTAGACACGCATGGGCCTCCACCTTGGCTAAGCACAAAGTTTTTAAATTCCTTGAAAGATGGACTAAGCCCTAAGATGAAAACCTTTTTTTTCTCAAGAACAACTCAAACAACAAAACAAAAAGGTTCACAAGTGAAAAACCAAAAGAGATTATGGAAACATTAATAAAATACTATCTATAAGAAGAGGATAAATACTTTGATAAGGCTATAAAAAACTAATTCCAAAAGGAAAAATAGCATACATATTTATCATATTCTCTAAGTTAAACTAACAGGGTAGAGGGTGTCATAATAGCCTTACATATCTACCTTCAAGGTTGATTACACTATCGTGAGTATTAGAGTTACATCACCTCCATAAGTGGAATTTAGTACAATCCACTACTATCCATCAACAATATATAATTTGACATAGGATAACATCAAGTTCTTGAGTTATAAGTCTTCTACAAAAACATAAAAAGAATATGCTACTATATGGTGAGAGACAAAGGATTCCATGCACACTCTTCAAGTTTCTCCAAGAGATCCATGAGTCCCCTATAGTGATTCAACTCCATCTGACCATTAGGCCCACCCCTTTGATCTAGGAGATAATTTACTTAGATGGTCCAACACACTTACACCAAATGGGGTTGGACAAGCACACCAACACCACATCTCAATACAAGTTCATTAAGAAAGTATATATGAGGAGTACATAGGTATCATTCAATGTATACACATCCTAAATACATAATCTTAATATTATACCAAGTAAAAACACATGAGGAGATCATTCAATAATATCAAGCATGCACATAAAATACCATACAAGGCACATGATATAGCAACATACAAGATTGAATGAACACACTAATTCCAATAGATGCAAAGATATTGCAAGCATCCATTTGATGTGTCATCCAAGGTACAAAAGGAAAGAGAGGGTTGCCCTAAGTACTAGTAATGGAGTGTCATCGTGGGTATCAATCACATGGATGTTAAGGATCATGTGCCTATCCCATGGAGGTCCTAGATGACACTAGTATCAAAGTGCAAGATTGTCCCAAGGTCCATGGTCTCAAAAATGTTAAACCATCTCACCAATCTTTTTCAATCATTTCCACATATCCTCATAGGCATACAAAAGTATCTCGCAAATTATATTTCATTAATGTTTACATGTTTGATTCCTCACTCATTTAATTATATATTATTTTAACCTCTCATTGGAGCAACATGGAATAGAGAAGGAAGGGAAAAATATTTGAAAGGTTGTCCACCCAAAATTCAATGTCCAACATGGGCTCTTTTATTTTATTTTATTCCTAAGCCTTTTCCCAAAATCCCTTTTCCATTTAAGAGAATAATACAATATTATTTTAATAAAAATAACTCTTACAATTATTTTTAAAATACAACATAATTTAAATTAAATAATTTGATGTCAAACACAAGGAAACATATTCACCTTTTATAAAAGTAAATTATACAACTTTTTGACTGAACATATGAATGTCCCCTTCTCAGTAACCACTTAGGAGAATCATTTAGCCTTTATTATTCTTGAAGGCTAAAGGTGAAAAAAGGGAATAATATTAAATTAATTATTTATAAATTTATCTAAATAAATTAATCATAAAGGTAACTTTATTTTTAATTAATTTAATTAAAGTGACTCAAACAAAAAGAATAAATATTATAAAGTTGCTTTATTAATATTTTTAAAAGTGACTTAAGTGAAAAATAGAATATTATAAATCACTTTAAGGAATATTAAAATATTCTTCTAGAAGCTTGGTGAAGATTCTTTTTAGATATTTCTAGAAAGAAGTACAAGGAGTTCTTTAAAAAGGCAAGAAGGAGCTCATTTCTATCATGCTTGAAGTTGTTTTCTCATTTCATTGGAGAGCTTTTCTAAAGCTTATTTGGTCTAGGGTTTGAAGACCCTAGGGCACCAGTTTTGGTAGTGAAACTATGTACCCTAGTTGGAGATTGTTGAGGAAGCCATTCAGGCTTTCTATAGGTGCATCATTGCAGATTAGTGAATCATTCTTAGAGTCAAATATGGAAGAAATCAACATTTGCATAGGTCATTGAGCAAGGGTTTGAGTACAGATTGAAATTCTTCCTTTAGGTTTCTAGGTCGTGATTTCTTATTGCCATCACTTTCTCCTATCAAATATCCTCAGATTAATGGAAGTCCATTGGAGTTAACTGCATATTAAACCCTAGGCGACTAGAGTTTATCATTCTAAGCAGAACGTGGTTGTAAAAGGGGTGTTTCTAGTGCAAGCAATCACTATGAGGGTTGTATGGTGTTGTAGAAGTGATTTGGGTTGATAAGGACAACTTCTCAGTGTTGTCCCATCATCTTGGAGTTGTCTTCAGCAACTCATGGTACCTGTACATCACAACTAAGCACTCTCAGGTTCATTTTAGTTGGCTAGGCACTTATAGTAGGTCTGAGATTCATTATTATTGTCTAAATAACTACTACCATAAATTATGTACTGCTACAAGGTCTTTCTGGGCATTTATGTAGGGTTAAGATGATGAATATGAACCCAAAATATAGACTTTAGTCTGTTGTAGTATTGTTTTATGGAAATCTACTAGTTGCTTGGCGTTCTGGGCTAGTATAAGGTTGTAATCAATTTTTGAGTAGATATTGTATGCAATTTTGTCACATTCTTGAGTCTACTACCTTAATTCTACTAGGGTTTAAGTTTGAAATCATTCTGAGCATATACCAGTCAATTAATACTTTCAAAAATTATTGTTTAAGTTAATAGCATTAGTCCAATCTGATATTACTATATTGACAATGAGACTGAAACATTTCTTGAACTTATAATATGCTAATAACTATTTCTGAGTGTTAAAACTATTACGCCTAGCACTGTACTGAGCTCTGTGACTCATTATATTTGGCCTAGAATTATATTTTTGAATACTCATTATAAATTCAGTCCAATATTGTGCTTCATATTTGTATGAATCAAACCAAACAATGATAGGTCTAGTATTGCATGTTATTATCTTATGTCATTGTCTAATCAAGGTGATGGGCAAGGTCGTTGATGTCACAACTTGCATCATTTAGTCAATTAATTATTGAACTGGGTGTGTCTCACAGCTATATGCGATAAGGATGGTTGTCATGGATTTTGGGGGGGTTTTGCACTATAAACAGTGACTTTCAGTTTCGGTTTGGCTCCTTCAGGAACTTTTAGGAGCTTTCAGGAGCTCTCAGGAGCTAAACGTCAGTGACTAATTCCTAAGGATTAATTCTATCTTATTTCCTAATTTAAAGTTCTATCGATTTATTTCTAACTTCATTTGACTTGATTGAGATTGATTCATGGAAAATACTAACATTTACCTTAATTCTTAATCTAGAACTCGAAATCCAAATTTAATTCTAATTTACTTCAAAAGAAATCTATCTTAAGATTTGTTGGAAAATAAATCCTATTTTAAAGAATAAAAATAAATTGCAAGGAAATAATGATTAATCCAGAAAACATAAATACTAATTTCCATGAATAGACTCCAAACAAATTTCAATTCTATCTTTCCATAAGTTTCCATCATTGCTTCAATTAAACTCAATAGATAATTACCAAACTTAATTCCTACAAACAACATCTAAATCTTGATTAACTCAATAAACTTCATAAAAAATCTAACAAACCATTCTAACCATGATGAACTAAACTTAAAAGCACTTAAACACAATTGTTGAAAATGATTCAAACAAACTTAACATTCCAGATTTAACATCCAATGAACAGAAATAAAATAAACTCAGAGAAATACCACACAAGGTCAATTCCTTTGGTTGAGTGGGCCCTGCTCTTCCTCTGGTGAGACCTCTAACACAATAATTCGAGTTAACTTCTTCTTTTCATTCAAATTGATCAAAATATAAACGCAGAATAGAGTAGTGCAACCATTACAAGATTCTAGTCAAAAATTATCTAACTTCTAAAACCTAAAGATGGATATTTATAACAATATCCTTATTGAATTCAAAACATGGCGTTAACTGCCAAGATTCAAGGCATCTAAACTAAAGACTAAAATAGAACTGAAAATAGACAGAGGGAAAATGCCAAATCAACGCTGGGATGAGAAGTTCCTAAACCTACTAAAAGGAGTTGATTTGAAACTTCAGTGATTCATCATCCAGCTGGGCGATCAGTGGCGCAATTGTCTTCATGTGATTAAATAGGGAGTTTAAATTTATCATCAGTCATCAGTCTTTAAATACCTTGAATAAAATCCTTAAGAATAGGATACCAATTATGACAGTAAAAGATTAAAACTACATAATTAATTCATCAATATCATCACAAAAGCAACACATTTAATATAAAGCATTACCTCCAATATATCTACCAAATTAGCCAAATATAAAGTAAAGTAAGTAAATATATCAGTCTATAGTCTACCGCCAATCATGTTAATTAATAAAATAAGAAATTTTTTTAAACCATAAAATGACTAAATAAAAGTATCTTTGAGCCCCTCATCACAAGGCATTAAGAAAAAATCAAAAATAGCTTCCTACATATTCAGGAATCAGTTTGCATGCAAAGTGTTTGACAGAATGTCAAACAACACAAATTGAAAAATTCAGGGCAAATTAGGCAAGGGACTTTACAGTGGTATCAGAGCTTTGATTTTGCTAGGAAACAACATCTAATATTTTGGGAATTCATTGGGTATCTTCATTAGGCAGTGGCACTGACTCCTCTATAGGAGGAGGCACTCATATAGAGGCCGAGATGGGTGAAAGGAGAGAAGAACATAGAAGAGAAGAACCAAGTGGGAAAGCACTCCTCACTACATTGCTTATGGAACAAGGAGCATCAAACCAGAGAATGACATAGATGATGGAGTTGATGATGCAAATGATGCTCAACAATAATAACAACCATAATAGAGGCAACAATGGTTAGGGATATAATTCGGTTAATAACTAGACTCTGAACTGTCGGACTATTCAAGCAGGATCAAGGCCCTTGATGCCAATCTTTCCACCTAGGGTTGAGCCACAGGAGGATAATGAACCCACATTGATTGAATTGTAAGAACAACTCAGATAGGATTGGCTTTATGTAGGACCAGGTTTTCAACACAATATTTCTCTTCAAGATTACATTGATATGAGAATGAGGCACAAACCCAACATGGGTAATCATGAGCACCACAATGATCTAAGAAGGAAAGTAGGTAAATTGAGTTTTCCCTATTATGATGGGTCAGGGAATATATTAACACGAACTTGGGTTCAGAAAGTTGACATTTATTTCCAGTTAAATCCTATGCCCAAAGATGAAGTGATTAAATATGCTACCATACACTTAGATGGAATTTCTCATGAATGGTGGCATCACGGAATGGTCACAATGGGCCATGACCAAATCACCTCTAATGCTGAATTCATTCAAATATTAATTGAGAGGTTTGATGTTAAGGACCCTGAACTTTGTTTCAAGGAGTTAGCTTAGTTAAAACAGTGGGGGTCATTAGATAATTATATTGCTGATTTTCAAAGACTTGTTGTTTTGGTCATCGATATCTTAGAAAGAAGGTTGTTGGTTTTTTTCATGGACAGTTTGTTGGATCCATTGAGAGGATGGGTCAAAGCTCTCAATTCTACCTCATTATAGGAAGTGATCAAGAAAGCTAGGAATATGGATTCCAACAATCAGAAGAACAAATTTCTACATAAAAGTTCTTCCTCTCAGAAGGAAAAGGGCAAGAAACCCTTCCAGAAGGAATGGCCTAAAAAGAACAAGCAAGTGGAAGAAGAGCGCAAAGATTTGAGAAGGAAATAGTTTTGCTATCACTAAAAGGAAAATTGGGAGCCTGGTCATTGTTGCTTGGTTGAGGGTAAAGTCCACTTCATTGAGGTTTCCTCAAATAGTGAGGATGATGGTGAATCTAAGTAGGCATAGAGTAGAGAGGATATCAGTTCAGATGAGGAGTATCCACAAGCAGACACCAAGAGTGGTTCCATCGCTACCATGTCAGGCACCCCTAGGTTTAATTCCTTCAGGGTCAAGGGGTTTTGTAGGGTCAACATGTCACAGTGCTAATAGATAGTGCGGCCACCCACAACTTCATTGATGCAGCCTTAGTGGCAAAGTGAGGTATACCTACATAGAACTTTGAAGGATTTAGTATTATGGTTGCAGATGGGTACAATATGACATGTACATAGAAGGTTCCCTAGTTGAGTGTCACCTTGGGAAATTATACAGTCATGGATGATTTATGTGTGGTAGATTTGGGTGATACGAATGCCATCCTTGGTATCTAGTGGTTACATTCGTTTGGAAAATATTTGCAAAAATTTCAAACCATGGAACTTAATTTCAAAGCAACGGATGGAAAAAGGGTTGTGCTCAAAGGTATGGCAAACGAGGCACCAAAGGTAGTGTCAGCTAAGAGAATAAAGAGAATCTTCAAACATGGCAACGTGGCATGGGCAACATAATATTTGATCACTACTAAGGAGACTCTAGATGAGGATCAACCATATCATGTGCATTGACATACAAACTCTGTTGGGTAAGCATGACAAGGTGTTCGGGGAGATTCCCCTAGGGAGACCATCAGATAGAGGATTCGAGCACACCATTGAGTTGGAGGAGGGGGCCAAGCCCATCATCACCACCTGCTACCATCATCCTAAGAATTTCAAGGATGAAATAGAAAAGGCAATCAAGGAATTGCTTGACATGGGGTGATCCCACAATACTAGTTTACAATTTTTGGCCAAATTGGACACTAAAATAATTTTTTCTAACTAAATCTTCACTTTTGGGCACCTATAGCGGCTAAACCATGAAGAATTTGAAGATGATGCAAACTAGTGATTTGTCACATTTTTTATGTAGATTCTAAATATATTTTTTTCAACTTTTTTGGAATCAGATTACACTACTTTTTCCATCTCCTTTGAAAACTAGTTTTTTTTAGTAAACGACATTTTTAAGGAGTGATGCTCACCGTATAATGCATAATTTTTTTTTTCATGAAGGAAAAAATTATAATTCTTTTGAATTTAGATTTGTAACTATGATATCTAGTGCTTCCAATTGGTTAGATAGTGTTTTATTGAATATTTTTTCCTTAATCAAGTTTCAAGTCAAACCAATTGCAATTTAGGCGAGGGACCATATAACACAAATTTTTTGTATGTATCAAAATTCAAATATTTTTCTTTGTTGGATCAAGCACTTCAATATCTGGTGCACTCATATTTTTTTCTTTTTTTGATAATATGCTATTTTTCCACATGTGCAGAACAAAGAGCTTGATTTTCATGAAAAACCTATGTTTAATAAAACTAAAAATATAAATACATAATAAAACCAAAACATATTAAAATTATATTCATTGGATAGCTTGTTCCGAGGAATACCATCATCCGTTGGTGGAAGTCTCCTCCATTTTCATCCTTGACCCGAGCTTCGAAGCACAAAATTCTGGACTATTTTGGTGCCAGAGGGTGAGAAGGTGGGAAAAGATGGGTTCAGGCAAACCAAGGGGGGTTCGAGTGAACCCCCAAGGGTTCGCTCAAACCAGGGTTCATTCGAACCATGGTTCATTCAAACCCCCTTTCAAAAATTGTTTTCTTTTTTTTTTTGGCAGGAATGGTGGGACCTTGCATTTAATTGGTTTGCTAGAACCAGGGTTCATTCGAACCCTTTTTTGGTTCGCTCGAACCAAAGGGTTCATTCGAACCCCAAAAACCAATTTTTTTTGCATGGGGTCATTTTTTGCAACTTTTCATTCCTCACTTGAATTGTAAACCACTTTTGTGGGTTTACCCCATGGGACACATACAGTTGAGTTCTTGTCCCTTTTCTTCTTTTATGGTCCTAGTAAAGAAGAAAGATGGGACAATGAGGATGTGTATAGATTACAGGGCATTCAACAAAAAGACCATCAAGAAAAGGTACCTAATACCTAGGATCAACGAGTTGTTGGATGAGCTACACGGTGCAGTGTATTTTTCTAAGATATCTTCACTCTAGGTACCATCAGATCAGGGTCAGAGAGCAAGATGTTCATAAGACGACCTTCAGGTGTCACTACAAGCACTATGAGTTCTTAGTCATGCCCTTTTGCTTGACTAACGCACCTGCAACATTTCAGTCTTGCATGAACCACATTTTCAACAAGTAGTTACACAAATATCTCCTGGAATTCTTTGACAACTTGCTCATTTATAGAAAAACTTGGGATGATCATCTTAAGCAATTGGATGAGGTGTTGAGTATTAAGGAGGAGCAGTCTTTGTATTCCAAGGCCTCAAAGTGTGAGTTTTTCCTTAAGGAGATAATGTATTTGGGGCATGTAATCAATACATAGGGTTGATAGGTCTACTAGGAGAAGATCCAGGCAATACTTGACTAGCCACCGCCTAGGACACTTACAGAGCTGCAAGGGTTCTTTGGTTGTGGAGCTACCACAGGAATTTCGTTAGAGGGCTTCTTAGTTGGGGGCACCATTGAAAGACCTTACAAAGAATAGAGCATTCAGTTGGTCTGAGGAGGCACAACGAGCTTTTGACAAGCTCAAAGAGGTGATGAGTACTTTCCCTATGTTGGCACTTCCTAATTTCACACAACCATTTTTCCTTGAGTGTGATGCATCAAGGGAGGGCATAGGTGCGGTACTAATACAGAACAGGCACCCAATTTCTTTCAAGAGCCGCAAGTTGAGGGGACCTGAGATACTTTACTCCATCTATGATAAGGAGATGCTCGCCATAATGCATGTATTGGTGAAGTTCAGGAAATATTTGGTTGGAGGTAAGTTTGTGGTGAGGATCGACCACAACAGTCTTCGGTATTTCTTGGAGCAGAAGTACTTGAATGAGAGACAACAGAAATGGGTCAGTAAAATGCAGGCCTATGACTTTGACATAGAGTATATGAATGGGAAAAAGAATATTGTTGCAGATGCCCTTTCCCGAAAACCAATAGCTTGCTCACTCACAGAGATTTCAACAGATTGGAAATCTCATCTTCTAGTAGAGTACTCCAAGAACAAGTTTGCATGTGAAGTGATAGATGGATAGGTATAAGATGATCGATACAAAGTTGTGGATGATATCATTTTCTATAAGGGTAGGATCTATTTGGTGTCATAATCAAAACTAAAGGAAAATATTCTACAAGCTTCACATGACACTCCCTTAGAAAACCATCAAAGCTACTTCAAAACACATAGACAAGTCAAAGAGAGGTTCTCTTGGAAAGGTCTCAAGGAGGATGTACTGAGGTATGTCAAGGAGTGTGTGACATGCCAACATAACAAGTTAGAGCATTCACATCCAATGGGTCTGTTGTAGCCTTTACCCATTCTAGAGCAGAAGTGGGAAAGCATTTCCATGGATTTCATCATCAGTCTAACCAGGGTTCATGGTAGGGACTGCATATATGTGGTTGTGGATTGTTTTACGAAATATGCTCACTTATTTGCTATATATTTGGAGTACAAGGCACCTGAAGTGGCTGAATTATTTTTCAGAGAGGTTTTCAAGTTGCATGGACTACCAAGATTTATAGTGAGTGATAGGGATAGTAGGTTCCTAAGTGCTTTTTAGTAGGAGCTATTCAGGTTTGCAGGGATGAAGTTAACTCTAAGCACGAGCTATCACCCGCAGACATACGGGTAGACTAAAATAGTGAATAAGTGGATTGAGGGGTACCTGTGTACTTACATTTTAGGGCAACAAAGAGTGTGGCTTAAGTGGTTACACCTAGGTGAACACTATTATAATACCACTTATCACATGTCGATTGTGATGTCACCCTTTAGTGCGTTGTATGAGTATGATGCACCCTCTTTTATGAACTTGGATTTTGGGGAGAGCAGAGCTCCAAAGGATAAGGATTGGATTCAAGAGAGTTAGGACATTCTGAAGGCTCTCAAGGATAATTTGTAGATGGCTCAGAATTAGCAAAAGACATATGCAAATAGGCACAGGGTTGAGAGAAGCTTTGAAGTCAGGGATTTGGTTTTCCTTCATTTGCAACCCTACAAACAGTCTTAGTTGAAGAAGAGCGGTGCAAAGAAGCTCAAGCCTCAATTTTATGGACCTTACAAGATCATCAAACGTTTTGGGGAGGTAATCTATGAGTTGGAACTGTCAGAGAGTAGTAAGATTCATAATGTGTTTCATGTTTTGTTCCTCAAGAAGGCCCTTGGACAGCAGGTGACTTCATCATTAAATTATTGTACTTGGATTCAAAATTCCAAATGTTAAATGAATGTTGAAGTGATAATGTTGCATACCTTGTCTTGAGTTACCATTGTAATGATATCGCACTATATGTGGCCTTGTGATGATTTCTGGTGATGTGTACTGGTGCATATGTGTATTATGCATGTTAATCCATGGATATGTGTTTTGGAGATTTGGTTGGTGGTTGCTTCACCATGTTGAGTTGTATAGATTGACAGTGTACTCGGTTGTGTTGATTTTAGCACAGGTTGTTTTTTTTACGTTAAGATATGGAGTGGTTCAATTTTAGAACCATTGATTATGTGTGATTTTATGGAGTGTGTGCTAGGGGTACTTGTAGGCTTCCAGGAGTAAGCCTGACCCTAGCGGGGGAGGATGTAATACCCCTCCATTTTGCGTTCTGGCTGGATAGTGTGTCCTTGTTTGCTTTGATGTGCTTTTTGGTTATTGAGATGTTGTATCATGTGTGTGCAATTTGATCGATAATTATAGAGCGATAGTTTATTGGTGTGATGTGATGTATCTTATATGATGCTTTATTTGACATGTTTTAAATTGGTGTAAGGATGATTAGTTATCATAACATGTTATTGTGTGAGATATTTGTTTATGATGGAACTGTCAGTCTATGATGAGTGTATTGGTGAAGGGGAAGAGATTGTATCACTTGCTTGCGAGCACCCTACAATTCCAAGATTTCCCCCTTCACGGTGTGTTTTATTATATATATTTGCATGTTCGATATACTCTTTGCTCGCAGGTTGACAGGTACAAGACATCGAATCCACCTGATTTCACAGGTTTGAGTGTGTCCATTGACCAACGGTAATTGATTGGGAGATAGTAGCTAGGTTTTCCGTGCCAAGATATCACCCTAGTCATAAGCGTGTTGTCGGGTTGTCGTCGAGTTTAGTTGTTTTGATTTGGTTCATTCCTCCTTGGTTATTTATTTAATTCCATAGTATAAAGGTTATTAAATGGCTTTTGAAGTTAAAAATGATGATTGATTGTATCTATTTGTAATGTTGGAAAAGTAGTTATTTATTAATTAATTTAATTTAATTAATAAAATAATCGAATCTTGAATTAGATATATTTTATTGACTAATTAAATTAATGGGGATAAATTAAATCAAATTAGTTGTTTGGCATAATGTGATATTTTGATTTAAAATAGCAAAAAAATAGAAATATGCTTTAAATTTCACTTTTTGGAAATAAATTTGAAAAAGAATTCCTTTATAAAATTTTGAATTCTTTTTGTAAAAAGAAATTTATTTTAAGTGCATGAAATTCCATTTGGAAATTAAATTGTTTCTAAATTTTAAAAAAATGCAAATATCTCCAAATGTTCAATAAATTTAGTGGGTGGGATATTTTAGGGGTTTGACCAAAAAAATTGCGGAAAACTCTATTTGAGCATTTTCTATTTCATATAATTGGGAATTTTCAATTTTGGTGGAGAGTTTTTGTTGTGGCTGGATTTGGATTTTGAAGAAAAAGATTTGGAATCTCCTTTTGAGTTCTTCAAGCTTGGGAGAAAAAACCAGGTTCCCTCTTTGTGATTTTTGTTTTTCCATTTTGAAATAAGTTTCAATTCTTTGTTATGCTGTTTGAAAATCTTTAAAATGATGTTTAAATCCAATGAATACCCATGAGAAATTGTTTTAAACTTGCAAACTTTGTGAAATTTGGGAAAGAAAATCAAAACAAGAATCCCACAATGGAAAAATTGAAGGAAAACCAAAATAAAATCTCCCTTCAAACTGAAAAATAAAAAAACCAGATATGGGTTGTCAAATTTATTCTTTTGTTGCAAAATTATGTTGTGCAAATGCACAGTTTGATTGGAAATGAAAATCTTGGTATATATTTATAAATATACCTGTATATATATATTTATATATATATATATACCTACAAATATATTCATAAATATATTGTGCTTTTAATTTCTTTATGGGAAATTTTCTAGGTTTCGAAATTTCACAGGAAATGACCTGTTCAAAGAATGCAGGGGAGGGTTTTTATTTTTATAAATAAATGTTAAAAAAAAATTAAATAAACAAAAATCGAATTTGGGGGGGGTTCGTTGGGGGCTCACCCCATCGCCACCCCCATGGGAGGCGTGTGGGGGAGCTACGCCCAGCGCGCCCCACCACGGCCGCACCCATATGTGTGTTCGGCTGTGTTTAAACACAATCGCGCCCACTATAAGGGAAGCGACTGTGTTTAAACACAGTCGGCCCATATGGGGGTTCGACTGTGTGTAAACACAGCCGCCCGACCTCTCAATTAGGGCGCGCCTCCCGAGAATTATGTGCCCTACTTTTTAATTTAATTTGATTCTTTTTTTTATATAAAATAAATATAAATAAATAAAAAATAAAAAAATATATATAATATTTAATATTTAATATGTTTTAACAATAATTATATATTAATATATATATATATATTTGTATATACATTAAGTATATACGTTTATATGTATATTTAATATATGATTATATTTAAATATAGATTATCTCTAGATGATTATTGTCACGTTAATAGAGGCAAAAGTGGATTTTAGATAATCAAATGTTTTATTTAAAAGTTGATTTTTTTTTATAATCAAATGATTTATTTTTAAAAGTTGATTTTACAATCAAATGTCTTTATTTAAAAATTTATTTTGAATATTATGTATAATTGAGTAAAAAGGAATTAAATGATTAGATTTTAAATTCCTTAATAATGCCAATGCGAGTTGATTTATTTTGAGTATGAACGAATAATGCTAATTATTTAAATTGATTTCATGTACTATACCAGTGCTTGGCTTGGGTTTAGGAAACCCTAACATTAGTTTATTGAGTTGTCGGAAATGCTTTTTAAATGATGTTTTCGTTCATTCTCGATGTTGGGAAAATGGGGTTATTTGTCTAGTAAGTCTTCCAGAGGAGTTCTCTAGGTTGGGATGTTTCATGTGGTGGTTCGATTTGCGAATCGCCTTGGGAAATGCATAGAGTTGTATCATGTTGTCTCACTCGATTTTCACGAACGGGGATGGTTTGTGCCTCCTTTGGATTAGGAGTGGCTTATGTGGTTTGTGCCTCCTTTGGAAGGAGTGGATTATGTACTTTTGTTTCCTCCAATGTTTGGAGTGAGTTTCCTTTGTTTCGTTGCCTCCTTGGATTGGAGAGGTTGTCTTATCTAGTTTACCCATTGGATTGTGGTTTTGTACCGTGTATGTTGTCAGTAGGAGAGTGGCTCTTTGTGGGGGTCCAACACACAAAGGGGTGCTAGGGTAACTCACATAGGGTTTAAGTAAGTGATAACTTAAAAATAATTAATGAAAAACTCTCAGAATAATTAAGATAATAAATGCCTCTCATGACTCATTCGCTTTTAAGGTTTGAGATGAGACAAGAAGCACAGTTTGTATGAGGGTCTGACGGCTGGTAGAGTTGAGCCAAGGTAACCCAAGGTGGGGATTTGGTTGCCTAAGACAGTTGAGCCAGGGAAACTCATAGCAAATGTCATGTGACACTCTCGCTATGTCAACCAGAAGTCAGTTTGTTGTACTGCGTAAATGGTCATTGTTCTATGGAAGCATTGTAACCATTGTGTTAAGTGATATTGTGATTGTATCCTTTTTAGTTCAGTTATGTTTTAGCCTGTGTCTAGAGGTAGTTGGTCTTGTATAGGAATTCCTTGTTACTATCTCCTAGCACGGGGGGTGAGCCTTCAGGTATCACATGGTTGGGTGGAACATGCACCTTAATCCATTGGGTCGTCTTCTTGTTCGTGTGGACGAGATTTCCAGTTGGAGAGCTCGTGGGATCCAGTACTTCATGCTTTATTCTTTTCCGTTATTATTGTAAAAAAAATTTTACCCCTCTTTGTATTGAGGTGGAAGTTGTAATTTGTAACCATCTTTATTAGATTTACCTCATTCGGGGAATGAGTGTTGTAATCTTATTGTAAAGTATATTATTGGAATCATGTGGTATTTGTTATGCCTTAACATATTTTTTATCATGTATGGAATGTATGAGTATTTATTTTGTTAAGTAATTAAATGTTATGTTTTTTTTTAATTCATGTTTCTTGATTGGGTTTTAAGTAATCTCAGTCTAGTAACCTTAGAGGTTGTTAGCAATGAGTGGTGAACTTTTATGTTATTTGTACTTAACCAAAAAAAAAAAAAGTACGTTTGAGTAGTTAATTGCAACTTCCTCTAGGGTTGTGTGGCGGAGCATTACAAGATCTTTCTAGAAGTACAAGTTCTTTAAAAAGGCAAGAAAGAGCTCATTTATCTCATGCTTGAAGTTGTTTTCTCATTTCATTGAAGAGTTTTTCTGAAGTTTCTTTTGTCTGTGGGTTTGAAGACCCTAGGGAAATATTTTTGGTAGTGAAACTATGTACGCTAGTTGGATATTGTTGAGGAAGCCATTCATGCTTTCTATAGGTGCATCATTGCAGATTAGTGAATCATTCTTAGAGTCAAATCTAGAAGAAATCAACATTTGCAAAGGTCACTGAGCAAGGGTTTGAGTATAGATTAAAATTCTTCCTTCAGACTGCTAGGGCATGATTTGTTATTTCCATCACTTGATCCTATCAAATATCCTCATATTAATGGAAGTCCATTGGATTTAACTGCATATTAAACCCTAGGCAGTTGGAGTTTATCATTATGAGTAGGGCGTGGCTATAAAAGGGGCATTTCTAGTGCAAGCAATCACTATGAGGGTCATATGGTGTTGTAGAAGTGATTTGGGTTGATAAGGATGACTTCTCAGTGTTTTTCCATCATCTTGGAGTTGTCTTCAGCAACTCATGGTACCTGTACATCACAAATGAGCACTCTCAGGTTCATTTTGAAGTTGGATAGGCACTTATACCAGGTCTAATATTCATTATTATTGTCTAAATAACTGCTACCATAAATTTTGTATTGCTACAAGGTCTTTTTGTGCATTTATGTAGGGTTAAGATGATGAATATGAACCCAGAATATAGACTTTAGTTTTTTGTAGTTTTGTTTCATGGAAATCTACTAGTTGCTTGGCATTCTAGGCTGGTATAAGGCTATAATCAATTTTTGAGCAGATATTGTATGCAAGTTTGTCATATTCTTGAGTCTACCGCCTTAATTTTGCTAGGGTTTAAGTCTGATATATCATTCTGAGCATATACCAATCAATTAATACTTTCATAAATTGTTGCTTAAATTAATATCATCAGTCCAATCTGCTATTACTATATTGACAATGGAACTAAAGCATTTCTTGAACTTATAATATGTTGATAACTATTTTTGAGTGTTAAAACTATTATGCCTAACATTGTACTAAGCTTTGTGACTCATTGTAGTTGGCCTGGAATTGTATTTCTAAATACTCATAAATTATGTCCAATATTGTGCTTCATATTTGTATGAATCAAACCAAACAATGATAGGTCTAATATTGCATGTTATTATATTATGTTAATGTCTAATCAAGGCATTAAGCAAAAATCAAAAATAGATTCCTACTTATTTAGGAATTAGTTTGCATGCAAAGTGTTTGAAAAAATGTCAAACAACACAAATTGAAAAATTCAGGACAAATTAGGCAAGGGACTTTACAGCATAAGTTCATTAAATCACCCAATGACATCAATTATACACATTGAAACACTCAAGTTTTAATTTGATTCATTGTCTACATTTACTCATGCTTAGGATTTTTAATCCTTCTCTTCTCACCCTTCCTTTTTATAATTTTTTATTGTTGTTAGAATAGGTTTAATTGTTGCAATTTTAATTTTATTTTATATTTTTTTAGCCTTAGGGTTTTATGATGTACAAAAATGATTAATTTTTTTGTATAAAGGATATAAATTTAAATTTTTCCACACTATTTTTGTCTATAATAATCATGGTTTTCAAACTTGATTAGTTGTTGTAACTTTCAAAACTGTAATCTCTTTCAAATTATTGTAGAAAATAATCATGTTAGGATTTCATAAAGTAGCAAAAGATAAATTATTTCATATTATACAGAAAAAAAATACAAGTACATTTTCGTCTTCCATGTTGTATAATTCTAATTTCAAAAGGTCATATTGTTGACATAAGGATTTAAATTAGATTTTCAATTCAAATTGATGCTGAAATTATTTGTGAAAAGTCTAAAATATAAACTAAACTTTAAGTGAATTTATGTTCATGAATTTAAACTTTGATTAGATTCTAGAAGGGATTATTAGCTATGTATGACTAATTTCACCATGTTGAATCATTAGGCATTGTTTGTGACTCTTAGAATTCCACCTAAGCCCCTTGAATATGACCACCAAATTATTTCCTACTTAGATATTCCAAACAACCTTGTAAATTACAAACCAAACAAAGAGTCTTGAGGTAAATTCCTTCCAAGGAGGGGAATAATTTTCATTATAACATATTGGTGTGGCAAAACACACATCAACAAGGAGAATTTAATGATCTTTTATTTTTTATAAAGGATACAATGTAGGAAATTATGTGAAGTTCATCATTAGATATTAAAGAGTGTTTTCCTTGGTATGAGAGTTTATAAGTATTGGTGATAGTTTATCCTCAATATGGAAGTTTAAATGAAATATGCATATAGTCTAACCTAGATCAAATCAAATACATACAAACCTCAAAAAATCAAGTATAGTATGTGTATTTGTTGATAGCCTTGATGTGGTCGCTCATGACTCCAATAACATGATGCTATGATCAAGATGATTCAATAGAAATTTCAACTGAATAAAATTATCATAGAAGAGATTGATGCAAATGGGATGGAAGGTCTCTCATTTATAGAATTTCCATGAGAGAAATCAAGGGAAAAGATGCATTGAGTGATGGATGGCTAGGATTGAATGAGAAGTAGGGTTTGGATTAAAGTTGTATTCATGCAACAAGTGCCACATGGGGGATAAGATCTAGGTTTATGATTAGGATTAGGGCAACATCCTTAAGTGGATGGCTAAGATTAAGAGGTGGATATTAAATGAATGGATGAGATGGAAAGTTAGTTTGAATTTTAGCTAGGTGTCTAGGTTCAATGATTCTAGACAAGGGGTTAGTTAGACATGTGAAGGGGACACTTGTCACTGATGAAAAATTTAGATTATGATCCATGTGAACAAGATGGAGGGCTAGGATTAAATGGATAAGGATAAGGGGTAAAAGTGAATTAAATAATGGAGGTAAAGGGTTATGGGCATTAATTAATTTAGTTGGAGGATTTGGGATAAGGCTGGATTTAATTAAATAAATATTAAATTTATTTAATTAAAGGTGAAGGATAAGGGAAAAGGTTAAATTAAATAAATAAATAATAAATATTTATTTAATTAAAGGTGAGGGATAAGGGAAAGGGTTAAATAAATTAAATAAATAATAAATATTTATTTAAATAAATAAAGTCAAGTTTGGTTAGGTTAAGGTCACATTTCAAGTGTCTACACTATTATGGCATGAATTCTATTTATTTTCCATGATTTTTTATAGAAAGATGACATACTTGACTAATCATTTATTTAGAACGGGAAATTAAATATGATGAAGAGAAAAATCAAGCCTCATTCACAAACTCACAACAGCATACAATGTAACTCATTAAATATTTCAAATAAGAGCCTTCAACTTCTCATTCAAACTCTCATGTTTTACATAGAAATCAATTCCAAACTGAAATTACATTTTTGCAGCCATATGGGCTAATGCAAACCATCTAAAATATGATGTAAATCAAAAAATCAACAACAAAAATCAAATACAAATTGACTTTCTTCAACTCAGCTTCCTTTACAAGATTCTAGCTCTTATAACCTGCAAATTGTCATGTGCAACCTTGCTACAATAAAACTATGTAACCCCATCTATATGTTGTTGCAACTTCATCTTCATACCTTCAAATTCATGGTGTTTTGGTCTTCTCCCCAATGGCTACACCCCAAGCCTTCCTCTTCAAATTTCTGGCATCAAGAACCCCCCCCCTCAAAATTGCTAAAAATCAAGCCTTTTCAAGAAAGACCTTCATCATTTTCCTGTAACTCCCAAATGCTACACCCAATCCAAGAAGATGCTCAATAAATGTAATAATGAAATTATTAAATGATAAAAGCATCTTTGAACCCACTTTTGAAAATTTCTAATTCAAGAAGTCAAATTGATTTTTCCACTCCAATCCAGTAGACCCCGGAATAGAAAAAGCTATAATCACAATCTTAGGCACCCAACTTTTTGAATGCTTTTATGAGGTGAAATAAAATAATTCATAAAAACTTGTAACCCCCCAAAAATCCACACCCATTCTACTTTTTTTTCATTTTTCAAATTTTCCAAATCACCTCCACCATTATCTCCCACTCAAAATTTGCAATATGAAATAGACTAATAATTTAATATAAATTATTTAATCCTTAATATTGCATTGTATTCACATACTAATATTATTCTAAAAATAAAAATAATAAAATAAAATACTCCTCTTTTTTTTGGTTGATACTGATTGCTCTTACACCCCAGGATGCTCTTGCATCAGACACCCAGGGTAGGAAAATTTTGTGAATCTGGATTCACAAAATAGAGTTGAGTGGTAGTACCACCCTTTAAGATTGCAAGCAATCTTCAACAAACTCCATCACTAAAACCGATACCTTTGATTTGTTCTTCTTTCTCCTCTTCCAACACCTAGCTGGAACAAGTATCCTTCTCCTCTGACCATTCTTCTCTGCACTCAACATCTTTAATGTGGAATTAGCTCCACCATAAACCAACTCCACCAAAAACAACTTACACTCTCTTCCAATATTGTGGGATTCAACCCACTATAATTCGACCACCTCCACCAAAATGCACCTGCACTAAACTTTGCAACACCAAACAAAGCTTCTATATACCAAACACCACTAGCAAACTTTGTTTGAACCAACTTATCCAAAATATGCAAATCATCATTTTTCTCAAATTTAATAAAACATGAATCAATTTTATCCTCTATTGCAAATCTTTTATCTACAAAAAACACACTCATCTTCATCATAAAAAATGAAAAATATTGTTTATTACCTCTTTCTCTACAACCTTTTTCTCACCACTATCAACTATCATATCTTTTTCACCTTCACTCTCAGATGCACCTTCACTTTCTAATAATTTCAAGTCCTCCAAAGGACATTCATCCATTGCTGCAACTTTTCCTCCTTCAAAGAGGCATGTATCAGCTACAACCTCTTTCTTTTCATCATCTTCTTCTATAATTTCTCCTTCAAATAATTTTTCTAATTTTCTTATCTCCCCTTTCAACAAGAGACTATCAAAATCCATTATCTCACCCAAGCATACTGCTGCAACATCATTTTCCTCTTGTATTTTTGCACTTTCTTTTTGTTTCTTGTCCCCTTCTATAGTCTCATCATCTTCCTTCACGCTATCCTTAAAACCTACTTCTACAATATTTTCTCCTTCTTGTTCAGCTGCATACACAATTATGAAAAACTTCTTTCCTTTCGTCTTTGTCATTTTTTCGAACACTTTCCACACACTCTCAAACTTCAACCTCTCAAGTATAGACTGACTCACACTCGGCGATCTATCTACACACAAATCACACACATTCTACCCCTAGGTCTTAGTGCAAACTACCTCACATTCGGCGCTCTTCCTACACACTCAGGAACTCTTGCTCTGATACCACTAATGAAGAGAAAAATCAAGCCTCATTCACAAACTCAGAACAACATACAATGTAACTCATAAAATATTTCAAATAAGACAAAAATCTATAAATAGAGCCTTCAACTTCTCATTCAAACTCTCATGTTTTAAATAGAAATCAATTCAAAACTGAAATTACATTTTTGCAGCCATATGGGTTGATGCAAACCATCTAAAATATGATATAAATCAGAAAAACAACAACAAAAATCAAATACAAATTGATTTCTTCAACTCAACTTCCTTTACAAGATTCTAGCTCTTGTAACCTGCAAATTGTCATGTGCAACCTTGTTGCAATAAAACCTCTGTAACCCCATCTATATGTTGCTGCAACTTCATCTTCATACCTTCAAATTCATGGTGTTTTTTTCTTCTCTCCAATGGCTACACCCCAAGCCTTCCTCTTCAAATTTTTGGCATCAAGAACCCCCCTTCAAAATTGCTAAAAATCAAGCCTTTTCAAGAAAGACCTCCATCATTTTCCTATAACTCCCAAATGCTACACCCAATCCAAGAAGATGCTTAATAAATGTAATAATGAAATTATTAAATGATAAAAGCATCTTTGAACGCACTTTTGAAAAATTCTAATTCAAGAAATCAAATTGATTTTTCCACTCCAATCCACTAGACCCCAGAATAAAAAAGCTATAATCACAATCTTAGGCACCCAACTTTTTGAATGCTTTTATGAGGTGAAATAAAATAATTCATAAAAACGTGTAACCCTCCAAAATCCCACATCCATTCTTCTTCTTTTTTTCATTTTTCAAATTTTCTAAATCACCTCCACCATTATCTCCCACTCAAAATTTGCAATATGAAATAGACTAATAATTTAATATAAATTATTTAAGCCTTAATATTGCATTTTATTCACATAATAATATTATTCCAAAAATAAAAATAATAAAATAAAATACTCCTCTTTTTTTTGGTTGATATTGATATCTCTTACACCCCAAGATGCTCCTACATCAAAATAGAGTACATAGAGAAGTAATTATTGATATGATAAAGTTGGTACAACAATTTTCTCAACTTGCAATGACAATGGTTGAATGGTTTAAATTCCTCAACTATCTTTTCAAACATGGTTCAATAACTAGGTTAAGGATAAAATAAATTTCACTGTCTTAAAATTTTTGAAGTCAAAGTTAAGAAATAAAACTGAAAAAAATATTGAAGAAATTTTTTAACCTCTATGCAACTAGATTTTTTTTTTTTTAAATCATTTGATAGAGTTATTGTAATTTGAAAGTCTATTTTTGAAAGAAAAGGTGTAACAATTTTTTTATAATAGCTAGGTGGAGACCAAGCAAGTGATTTGAAAAGGGTTTTAGAGAAGCTAGTTCAAACACCAATTGAAGAAGAGGAAGGTGTTTCTCAACAAATGCCCAATACAAACAATCTTGATATTTGGCAAATTACTAGTTTTAATTAATAAACTAAGTTTTGGTTAGTTTCTTTATGGTCACAATAGATTTATTCACATGTGAATAGAGTTTAAAATATAGATGTCATTTTTGTAATTGCCTCTACGAAATTATATAAATAGTCTATTCATAGATTGCAAGGTGGTGGTGTTATTTAGTTTCAATTTCTTCATTCCTTTATTTAGCCAACACATTCTTTCTTATAAAATAAGTCAACATAATCACTCTAATGTAAATATTTGTGTATGTATCTTTATGTTGATGGATTTAATTAATCAACTAGTTTTTAGGAAAATTTTAGGCCAAAAGGCCATTCCATTGCATACAAAAGTACCAAAACCCCCATATATATAAATTCAAGAAAATTTGAGGCATATGTTTTTGGTTGTATGGTTGTACAAATCTCCATAGGTCATACCACACAACTTTGTTATTATTATTTTTTAAATGAAGGTTTATAAACATCATGATTATCCAACAATTAATGGTTAATGGCTAGCTACTAGTGGATTAGCTTCCTAACATTCATTTCAACACCACCAACAACCCACACATACTCTTCCACTACTAGTGGCTCAACCAACCTTTGTCTCCATTCCTCTAGACTACTACCAAAGTGGCTCAATCGAAAGCATTACTTGTGTTCTACCCCTCTACCACCATTCTTCCACCGTAGAGCTACCTCAGTTGAGGATGACATTGGTCTATTACCTAGGTTTCACCAACCATCTTCCTCCCCTTCATTGCTCTTTTATAATTTTAAGGAAAACTTTAGAAGGTATGTTCTTAGCCATTTGAAGGAATTTTTCAAATAAATATTTTATTTAGGATTGAAGTTTATGTTTTTCATACTAGTGTAAGTGGTTTTTTTGTTTGATTCTTCTATTTTCTAGAATTTATAATATTCTTAAAAATTCCACTACTAATTCATGTTTATGGAACTTCGGCCACTTATAAATTTCACAAACAAGCTCCTTTTTGGGTCATTTTTTTTAGTTGGTAATTTTCAAAGCTCTACACAGTGGTGATTTTTGTGTTCTTATCTTATAAGCACATATTAATTTCATCATTTTGGCCACTTATACATTATAAAAATTGATTAAATCTAGAATAATGCATTGTAATTGTACTAACATAAAGTGCCAAAAATTGTACTTGATAGGGGTCATATTAGTAACTACAAGTGATCAAATTGAATAATTTGGGTTGTTTGTTAATGCACACATACGTGAATTATAAAGTGTCAACTTTATGTATTAGTCTATGGGGGCATTATACATATGCATTTTATAATTATGAAATAAGATTTAAAGTTTTATTTTGGATATTTTTCATTATGGATTTTGTTATTAAAATTTATCCTTTTTTTGTCAAGCTAAAATAAAAGAATTATTTATATTGGAAACAAAGGATAAAATTTCACTACATTTTATTAGGATCTATTGCCTATCTCCTTGGACTCATTCCTAAACTAAGTGACTATGACATAAGTGTGCATGATTTAACAACTATGGCATGGTCTATAGAATAATATGTCTCCTTTTTTAGGATATTTAATATCAACTTGATTACACTAAGTCCCCTTTCACTACATGGAAATTCATCTAATGGTTTTATAGAGACATTAATTCTCCATTTGAGAGTGATGCTTCCTTGGAGAAACTTTCACATATTGACAATATTATTACCAATCCTTCCCCTCCTCTTCATACCCCATCTATAGTTAAGGATATCATTCTTGTACCTATTTCTACTTTAAAATTTAGAGCTTCAAGAGAGAGAGAGAGACTTAGTGATTTATTTTGGTAGGATTATATGTATCTTTTATTCATTTCATTAGGAAAATTTCTTGCCACACATATCTTCCTTATTTGTAGATTCCCATTTCTAATCTAGATGGCACCATCAAGGAATTGGATTTCCTCTTGTAGCATATTCCTATATTACTTATTCATTCATCAAATTTTAAAGTTTCTTCTTTGAGAGCTTCTAATATTTTTTTGTAATAGAGTTATTTATATCTACAAGATCCACTTCATCGGGATGTCTACTTAATAGAAACTTCACATTCATTTGTAAAAACTCACTTTTTATGTCTTGATGATATTATTGAGGTTATTGTTTTCTCTTTAAGGATAGTTCATATCAAGATACATCATCTCCCATTCTAGATCCTCTTATTCTCTCTCTACCACCTCATGCTACTCACTTAACACATCTTGATTCACATTGGTCTCTAGGTCTCATAATTCAATACTTGTCATTCTCAAATCTTATATCCATGCATAGTCACAGTTCAACATCAACATTGAGATACATGAGTAATTTCTGAATCCATACATTTTTTATTCCTTTCTACATTCAACTTGAGGGAGAATTCATTAATTTGACAACTTGATTTTATTTCTTCCAAAATTAAGATGCATCAATTCTCAGATGTTTGATTTTTAGCGAATTTGGGTGTGTTTCCCATGAAACCTTGAGTAAAGTAGATGGAATTTCAATGAATTTTTATGTAAATTTGAATTTTGGAAAATGTTCAGTCAGGAACATGAAAATTCAAGAAAAATCCCTAACTAAACCTAGTTGCATAAATATCGAAAAACCTAATCAAAGGTAATTTGATAAGAAAATGAGTAATTGAAGAAATCCTAATGAGTAGATATAGTGACTAAGAGAGAAAATACATGAAGCATGAGTTTAAAGTAATATCCCTACCTTCTCCAATCACTCCCATAGGTGGTGTTATTTCAGACGTAGACTTAGGGCACATGAGTATGGATGATTTTCACATGAGAACGACAAGTGTCTCTAATGCAGGAGCGTCACTTTGGCTTGTTTTATGCTCATTTTCATGTTAGGAGTCTTTTTTGAATCATTGTAGACCTTAGGAGGTCCATTGGGATCATGTCCAATGGTTTAGGTTGTTTAAGTCAGCCTAGAAATTCAAATTTTTCTTTTCCTACCAAAATGTAAATTTGAATTTTTTAGGTGATTTTTGGCTTGTTGAAGGTTATGGTTTGTTCCTCAGTTGTATTTTTAGGTTGGTTGAGTCTAATAAGGTCTTAGAATACCATTACTGACCTTGTAAGGTCCTTTTTCATTTTTTTTTCATGTCTATGTTGTAAAAGTGCATATTTTGCAAGTTTAAGGCAAAAAGACATTAGGTTACATTAGGTTTTTGATGCAAAAGACACACATATTTGAATTGTAACTATTCTTGATGTTAATTGACATGGAATGAATGAAAGAGAACGCTCCAAGAAGCTAGAAAGGAGTTTTTGGATGAAAATACCCTATTTTTTCACCATTTTAGACAATTTTCTACAATTATAGTCTGAAAATAGCCTTATATGGCCTGGTACGGAGCCATGTTAGGTCTAAGAATGGATGGTTTTTTAGTGCCTTGTTTGCAGGTTTAAATTCTTTTGGTTTCATTAAATTTCATGAAGTTTTGAACAAGATTTAGCAAAAATACTATTGACTGCCCTGTCATAGAGTTAGGGTTTCCAGCGAGGGAAAAAAATCATCTTTTGTTTTGACCAGTGAAAATTGATGAAACTTGAAGGAAATATTCATCAGGTTGTAGGGCAGGCCTCTACCAAAGGAAAAGTCACAAAGCAATCATATGTGTGAGTTATGCAATGTTGTGTATGTTCTCTGTTCAAAAGATTGTCAAAAACCCTAGGTGGTTAAGGGTTTAGTGCAAATTTCATTTGTTTTGAGTTCCCCATAGCATTGTAAGGTTTGAAGAGACCCTCTAGAGTGTAATGAAGGTGAGAAAAGCCTAAGAAGGAAAAGAGTGAGTGTTGATGCTATGAATACCCAATTAGGACTTTCTTGAGGGTTTGTGCCTAGAGAAGGAAAGTTTGTAGAATTCTTGCAGGTAGGGTTATAACACCTTTGATAGATTCAATCAAATTTGAAAACACTTTTTCTTGTATTTTTTTATCCCGTTGCATCATTATTGGTATCTGAGCTAGAGTAAATCAAGAAGGTTAAGCCAAGAAAACCAATACAAGGGTTAACAATACAAAAGGAGAAAGATGCCTCCAAGACTCAACACTGCTAAAAGGGTGGCAGAAAGAATAGAAACACAATTGGGAGAAGCCCTTGCTAGAGAAATGAGGGAAATGTGAGTCATTTTGGATGCAAGACTCACTACAGTGGAAGCTAACCAAAGAAGAGGAGTGGTTACAAGGGATATGAGTAACCAAGAACTGGTGGATGAAGCACCACAAGAAGAACCTGAAGAAGAGAGGAGTGTTGATGATGTGAGGATGGAAATATTGTTGAAGGCATTCAAGGGTGAAGGAATCAAGGTGAAGATGGAACTTCTAGTATATACAGGTAGTTTGAATGGTGAATAACTCCTTGATTGGATAGGAGAGTTGGAAAATTACTTTGAGTTTGAGGAGATACTTGAAGAGCAGCAAGTAAATTTGGCCAAGACCAAGTTGAAAGGTCATGCATCCCTATGGTGGGATTATCTTCAAGAATAAATGAGAAAGAAAGGAAAATCCAAGATTACTTCTTGGGATAGGATGATTACCAAGTTGAAGGGAAAATTCATGCCTATTGACTACATGACTCATTTGTATAGGCATTGGTGCTTAAAATGAAGTTATTTTGCAATATGGGTTAAAATGAATGATTTTTTGATGTGCTTTCTTTGCTTATGTATGCTTGTAGTGCATATCCACTCCCCTTGCACTTTGTGTGATCTTGGGTGAAGAGAAACACTCAAGCATATGAACTTTCTTTTTTTGGTCACCCTAAGAACTTGCTACGTATCCTCTCTCCTTGCACTTCATGTAGTCTTGGTGAAGAGAAATAGCATTTTTCTTATTATGAGAGGGCCTACTAATGAGATACATCCCATAATGGATAACTCATCTAAGTGACTCTCGATCAAAGAACATTTACCAAAGGGCTATATAAAGGTTTCCAACATGAAAAATAGCAGCTTCAACTTGCAGCGAGATGACATACTACACCTAATCCAACTCCATACATATGGGCCAAAAGGGAATAGTTTAATGCCTTAAGTGGCCATAGGTGGGCATGCATCTCGGTTTTCTTGGTTTGTTTTCATTAAAAACCTTTGTGTAGTGGCCAACCTTGTCTTTTCGAAGCATTCTTTAAAGTGATGCATTGGAATTTACTTTCAAGAAGTTACTTACCAAGTCCAATTTATGGTTTAGGCATAAAAGCTTAAAGAGAATGGACTCTTTTTCTTTGGTTCCCTCCATAAGTTTCATGTAAAATCATCCCTTCATGGCATGAGGTAATCCTACGAAGAGGAACGTACCCGCTTGAGCTAGGATTGTTATTGCTTGTTGAGTTATTTTGAAACATTGCTTGGTTTCAAAACAAATTAAACAAACATTAGCATGTTCATCAAATTTCAAACCCTTTGGACTTAGTGTGAATACCTTTGAAAATTCCTATATTATTGCTTGTCCCTAAGGATTTTATCTTTAGAGGCTTCTATATATCTGGACTTATATCTTAATTCACACTTTCCAAAGTCAACATAAGGAATTATGGCCTTAGCTTCTTGATTTTCATATATTGGACTTTGTGGAATGAAGGTTTCTTAGACATAGACATTTTTGTTTGAAATTAATTAAGACTTCTTGATGTGGTAAAAGAAATCTCACTAAATCAAAGTTTGAAATCAAATGAACACACCACATTTTGTGCTTATTCTTGAAACACGTTGACCCCCAAGCAACAAAGTGAAATAAGGAAAGTATTGCTAACATTACATCAAAGTGTCATTATCCAACAAACATTGAGTCCAAGTTCTATTATCAAAACATCGAGTTCTTAAGGTTTTATCACTTTAGAGGTAAAGAATATTTTTCACCATCTTGGTCTTGTAAAAACAAAGGTTCCTTTTAGGTTAACACATTTTGGGTCAAACATTTCATCCATCTTCACACATTTTACATCCCACTTCACAAACAACTTTAGAAACTTTTGGACACATTAAACATTTATACTTAGGCTATCATCAAACCAATCCCGTAACTTGGCTATTTGTGTGTAAATGAATCCTTTTCCATACACTTAGTTAAGTTAGTCATCATCCTTTTGAACTAGTCTATCTTCCTATCACAAATCTACCTTTAGATTTACAAGTTCAATAGCACCTTTTTATCCAAGACATCCAAAACATAAAACCTTTAAGTCTAAAAGTGTTGTCCAAAAGTTCAGAAAGTTCATCCCCCATATCATTCACCCTTTTCATCATCCACTCACATCATTGGTCCTAAACACCTTAGAGGTTCACTTTTGCAGCAAGATCAAAACACAAGAGATACATGGAGAAAAACCAAAATTTATCTACCATGAGTGACACAAACCAACAAATCCTTGGAATGAATGAGCTTAATCCTAGAGGTTTCACAATTCCACCCTACAATCCATACATGGGGTCATCATATCCTACAAACTAAAATGACACAACAAATGTGGGTATGCCAAATCAAAACTTTGGAACATCTTGTCACATGATACATTTAAATCAATTTCAAAACTTACCAATCTATCAACCAAATGGTCAAAGCACGAGTCTTCATCAAAATAGTGTTAGCTCACCAAGTAAATACATGTCAAACATGAACATACCAAATGTAAACATATCAAATATGAACATGTCAAATCCACACGTGGTGAACTATGGGATAGATACATTCACACCTCAAAACATCATTCAACATCAACTGCATCCTCAAAAAACATACCAAAATCAACTTCATCAAGGGTTTCAAAATCAATATCAAGATCAATATCTACAACATCAAATTTCCCTAAATTCACTTACCAAGATAGTTGATACACTTCTCCAACAAAAGTCTCCACCTCCAAATCAATACACTCTTCGTCAAAATCATCAAAACATTGGTATGTATCCACAACATCAACCAACACATCTCCAACATCAAGATATTGGATATCAAGAAGGACAACATCAACAACAAGATCTATCCCTACAACAACATGATCAATCAAAACAAGATCAAACACAACAAGCACAATCTTCACAAGATAACAACACCACTACCAAAAGTGAATACGCTTCTTTAGGGGAGCCAATAGAATTAGCATTAAACAAGCTAGTCCATGCTAAACTTATCAATCTTTAAGAGTCAATAAATGGGGGTGAACCTAGCTTCAAGTTCTCATGGTATGATAATAATTCTTATTGTGAATACCATAGCATAAAAGGTCATGAAACATCAGATTGTATCAAACTCAAGAACCTCATCCAAGACCTCGTTGATCAAGGAACAATAATTGTTGACAACAATGATCAAGATTCAATCTTAGATGATCATATTGACAATTTCTCTACCTCATCCAATGAGAAAATAAGCATACCTCAAGATTCACTTCATAATCATAATCAAAATCCCTCACCAATATCTAACAATGATCCATTTCAAGAAATCTTAACATCATTTGATCTTATGGTTGAATACATTGACAAGGTTTCTACCACAATTGTTGAGGATAAAATTCAAGATTCATCTGCCAATGATCATGTTGGTGATGTCTCTACATCACCCAATGAGTTAGATGAAATACCTCAAGAATTGATTCCAAAGCATGATCAACATCTTCACCAAAGTCTAGCAATGGTCCTTTCCAAGACATATTGACATCATTTGACCTCATGGTTGTTGATATTGAATAAATCCTTAATTCCACACTTAATCTAAATTCACTTGAAGACCAAGAAAATATTGAGACAATACCCATACATATTGAAGACATTCGAGAACCATTTGCAAACAATCCATCCTTTGAAATTGACCCATGTCAAGAACATGAATCAAATCATATTGAAGATAACACCATACAAATTCAAGATCAAGGATGCATATCTCCAAGATACTACCATGATCTAATGGGTATTCTCCAATCCATACAAGATGATGCAAATAATGTTCATATTCATATATCACGTACTTCTCCATCTACCCATGAGATGCTTACTCCTAATGAACATGTAGATGATCTTCATCCAAACAAGAGTCTCATACTCTTGATATCATTACCAAGGAACAAGAGTCTCCTACTCTCAATATATTTACACATGATTGAGGCATAGCAGAATCCATAGACATATCAAAAATTGATCATGAAGAAGACGTCTACATGGATGGTGAATCAAAAACATATTTTGAAGAGCAAGAAAAAATGGATCATGAGTAAGACTCCTATAGGGATTGTAAATCATCAACACCTTTTGAAGAAGTATTAAAATCAGACACATCCTCCATACAGATTGAAGAAAGTGAGTATGAGGATATCAAGCATTATCTAAAATCAACAAAGCTAATCAATCTTGAGCAACAAGGAAATGGTTTTTCAGCAGTTGAATCAAAGCATGTCAGTAATAATCCCATAATATTGGGGGTAACTTTATCTAGCGCAAACACCAACATGGGGAGCATGAAGAGTCCTTATGATGAAATGGCTACCAAGACTCCAACCATTCATATCATGAATCGTCATCCACACATCTTTCCACCCACTAATTGGGACCAACCACAAGAAAGAGGTCTATATCAAAGAAAAGAGTAAATTATTAAAGCAAAAGAATCAATAAAGAAAAATGGACAAGAAAAATTCAAATGGATACCAAAGAAAAATAAAGAAAATCATCCCTATCACACTCCATTAGTAAAAGAAACTATGGGGAAAAATCAAAAAGGGAAGTTCAGTCATCAAAATCGTCCATCGATACAAAAGAAAGCTTCAAGAGTGACCTACAAGGTATATCAAGAATTTGGTCCCAATCAAATCTCCATATCCACCCATCATTTCTCATCATCCCAAGTTTGGAGAATCAACGATTCCAAACTGTCAACCAATCCATCTTCATCTTGTATCCCTCAAAGCATTCCACCATCTACTTCAACATCCATAGTATCCAACTCTCATATTGACCATCTGTTGGTAGTAACTCTTTATCATAAGGACTCTAAGGGCACTCTATCATGATGTGCACATCTAGGTAAGGTTGACTCTGATATTGAAAAAGTAGATAAGAGAATCTAGGGGTTACATTCAAGCACTTGTATCCTAAAAAAATAGCTTCTTCAAGAAGGATATCGTTGGCACGTTATGACAATAGCCTCTCATCAGCACTACCAGGTGGTTCAACATGACCATAAACTTTCAAAAAATCAAGAAAATAGTCAAGAGAAAAATCATCCTCTAGTCAAGACCACTTTGGTGGCAATATGGACAAGTACCATGATGAAAACCTAGAAAATAGGCATCATGAGTAGAATCAAGCATCTATGTGCACCATTTTAGGTGGAAGCATTTGATCCCATCCATAATAAATCCTTCATTCCATTCATCTTATCCATAATAAATCCATGATTCATTATCCAATCCATTTCCATCCAATCTAACTTATCTTGATCTTGGCAAAGGTTTGGTATGTACTTCACACTTGCTTAGGGTAAACATCATGACATGGGTCACTATCATTGATCCTATCCTAACCAACATTATCTAAGCCATGAAACATTTTCCAAAGAGGCATACTCTATCCAAACATGTTATCCTATCACAAGATAATCATTGGCATCCTTCGCATACCTATCTATCAATCCATTCATTTATCCATGCATCCACCCATATCATTCCATACATTGCTAGACACTGGGGGTAGATACTTACATCTTGCTTCGAGAATAAATCTTGACCTATATCCTATAACTTATTTGGTGATCTAAATATTTTCTAACACAAAATAAAATTGGTCAAATCATTTGTAAGAAAAATCCAAATCACTAGCCCATGGCACATTTTGACGAGAAGATTTTCCTTATCAATCTCTATCTTTTATCAATCCAAACAATCAATATTGATTGCATCTACCTTGCACTTCAACAATCACATCAAATCATTCCAATATATTTTCTTCCACGCCTAGCTTCAAAATATTGATCTATCTTATCCAATCAATCCATCATCATCTTGGGATATATCATTTCTTGATTCTTGTGGTGTTCAACATTATCCTGGCATTGTTGTGCATCCTCAACAATGTTATCACTATCGGTAATCTATCAATCAAATCAATCAATCCTAGCTTGGTTTTTAAAAAAATCCAAAACAAATCACTGATATCACCACATATCCACATACACTCGTCAACATTGTGTGAAAATTCCAAAACATCCAAATCACATCAAAATCCCTAAACAGGTCAAAATATCAAAATATCAAAAACATTACCTTATCGAACTACGAGTCTCTAAGCTTGAACATAGGCAAGTCCATCACTAATCTACCCCTAAGACACCCTAGGTCATTCCTTTAGGAGTTTGTCATAATAAACTGGCAATCCATCAAGTGTTCATATCTCATCAATAAATGATTACTAGTCAAGGTTAGTTGAACTGCATTGTCTCTGAGAGACAAGGGCATCACCGATGTGCCCTCGAGGCCCTAGGTCAATCCATTTTAGGTCTTGGTAAAAATTGAGAAAACCCAAGACATTTGAAAACTTGAAAACTCCTTAATAGCCTCAAAATAATCAAAAACCTAAACATTCACATAAACATTCAAAAAGACCAAAAACAGCCTCAAAAACATTAGAAAATGTCAAAAACATTGAAATATTCCAAAAAAATCCAAAACCACCCATGCCATCTCGCTTTCACTCACAATAAACTTCCATCCATAATAAATTGATTGTCACACTCACCTTTGGTAACACAAACAAAAAACAAGTACAACAATTAGTAAAAGTAGAACCTTTAAATGCAACACAACAATCGAAATCTTGATCATTATCAAACATGTCAATCGAACCTTATATCAATGATCTTTCAAACAACCTATCAACCTTCCACCATCCACTAACATGTCCTAGGATGCATCCTTCCTACAATGGGAATTATCTTTAGCAATCACTTTGGATACTTATCCTAAAATAAAACACACCTTTTGGCAAGAGATATAAACAACATTGACTGTTTGTTCATTTTGATCTTGTCTTATGATTTATCTTGTTGACCCATTTCAAGGACCTATTGATGATTTCTAAATGATTTAGAGAGAAATGAATAGGGCATCGATAATTATCTTTCATTTATTGTGCTTGTGGGATTTTCTTGTAAAATAAATTTGGCGAATACTTGCTTTGTTGGAGGCCATTTTGAATAGATTGTTGACTATTGTGTATACTTTGGTTTGAAATATTATAAACTTCTAAACTACATTCCAAAAAGGTTTCCATATGTCAAGGTGTGAATAAGGAATATCCTATATGTTTGCAGAGTCAAAGTCCATCGCACTAGATACAACGCAACCCTAGTTATCAATACCTTGATGCATCGTGTCTACATGTTATATCAAAAATAAGGAATGATGAAGTATCCCAATCCTTGAAATGAGCATCATCACTCTGATCACCATATCTAATAAATTCTCAAAGAATCATAGGCTTGTTGGACTTGTAAATCAATCTCAAAAACAATGGTTAATCCATCCATCTTATTCTTCTATCTTTACTAACAGTTCTATCCAAGTATCGAATCTGTGTGATATATCAAAATATACATGAGGCTACTCATGGTCGGTCACTGTCTATACATCATAAACTCTGTCTACATCAAACATCTGAGCTTTCTAAGAAGTATCTTTTGTCCTCTCTGAGCCGAACTAATCCTGTATCTTTGTTGCGATATCGACCCAAAAATTCCATTTTTTTCCCAATCTCTCGAGGGGGCAAGAAACCAGCTTAATTCCTTCTGCTAGGGCAATAGTGGGGCATCTGAAAATCTAGAATTTTTAAATTTTTATTTGAGCAGTAGCATTAATCTAAAAAGTATCAATCATTGAACCAACGTAACAAGTACCTCGCTTCAAAGAGGGGAAAAATGTAGACACTTAAAATTATCCTGAATGATATTACACACTTGAATCTAGTCACTAACATTGTTTCATCCTAAAATTCATCTTTTTTTCGCCTGTTTGATTAAATAAGCCTACTTATTTAATTAAATGCATCATTTTGATCTATTAATCTAATTAAATTAATTAGGTTGATTCCTACCCTTTCACACTAACCTTTCATCCTGTTTAATTGAATAATGCAAATTATTTAATTTAATTTAAACCCCCTTATGTCCTCCCATTTAATTGAATAATCCTAAATTGTTGAATTAAATGTCATTTGCATCCCTTTTTCATTAAACAAATTAATTATTTAATGAGCATCCTAATATTCCTCAACTTGCACAATTAAAAATTTGTTCTAATTAACTAATTACTAATTTTCCTCACCCATCCACTTGTAGAGGGAATATTCCCTTGGAATATTCTTCTATTTGGCTCTAAAAATGGAATATTCTTTCCTAACCAACTTTCTAACAACTTTGAAAGTGTGTTTTCTTGAGTCATTTTGAGCCATTGATTGATTCCATGATCCATGTGATATTTGATTATAATCCATTGATTAGAATTCTTGATCCATGTCTTCACCCTTGATTCCATCTTAACCATTGATTGATCCATTTGATCTTGACCCTTGATTCACCATTTTCTCCTATAAATACCTCACATTTTGGAGAGAAATGGATCCACTTTCGTCAAAGAAATTTTTTGTTGCATGTTTGAATACTATATTTATTCATCCTTGCATCCATTATCAAGATTTTTCATCTCTTTCATCCATCCATAACATAGTTCTATTATTTTTAGCTTGGTTTTCATCAATGGAGTTCGATTGGACACTCGTATTATCCAAGGGATTAGGAAAGGGTCGTCATTCCACATCAATATGACACCAATCCCCCAATGGGAGAAGGTTTGGAGTTCTAGTTTAGGTTTCTTTTATGCTTTCATGGTTTATTTCATGTTTAGTTTAATGGCTACTTGTTTTTTAAGCTTTCGAACATCTCATTGGGATTGCAACTTAGGTAGTTAAATATAGCTTAAATTCATATGGATCTAGTGTATTTAGCTATTACTGTGATTACAATCACAAGTTGCAAGATACCTTAATGGGTTGAAGTATAGCTTACAAGATGAATTGAGCCTCGCAATCCCCATGACACTTGAATAGTGTTATCAATTAGCCTTGAAGGATGAGGAGAAGCTAAATAGGAAGCAAGAAAAGCATAATAGAGGTAGAGGAAGGAGTTACGAAGGTAGAGGTCAATATGTTGGTAGATCACAATCACAAAGAAATCAAGGTGAGTCAAGCACCTCACAAGAACAAGCACCAAGTTTAAGAGGAGGTTTTAGAGGAAGAAAGCCTAACTTTAGGAGCAAATTAGACAAAGAGGAGGATTCAATGGTTTCACAATAAAATTCTACAAGTGCAATAAGTTTGCAGGTCATCAAGCTTGGGAGTGTCCAAAAGAACAGTCAACTACCACCTTTAGGAATGAAAGAAGAACTCAAGTTGCTCAAGGGGAAGATGAATAAAGTGTTAACTCCTCACTACAACCAAAAGAGACAGAGAAAGGAGAATCCTTGCTGATGAGAAGGACATTGATCAAGGTTCCACTGGAGAATGAACCACATCAAAGAAAGTCATTATTCCAAACTATTTGCAAGTGCCAAGGTAAGTGAACTGTCAATTTGTTATAGATTCAGGCAATACTGATAATCTAGTTGATGTTGGGATGGTAGAGAAACTAAACTTGAAGAGGTTACCCCATCCTACACCTTATAAAGTCTCATGGTTGAATAAGGGGCAGCAAGTACTAGTCAATGAACAATGTTGGGTAGAGTTTCAAATCAGAAGGTATAAAGACAAGGTGTTATATCATCCATATGGATGTATGCCATGTGTTATTTGGTAGGCCTTGGCAATATGATAGAAAAAAATGCATGATGGTAGGAAGAATGTCTATGTTTTGGACAAGGATGGAGTTACCTAAACCTTAGCACCTTTGAAGGAAGAAGATAAAGACCAAAAGGTTGGATCAAGTGTGATGTTAGTTGGTGAAAAAGAGTTTCTAAAGACAATGAAAGAGGAAGAGATAGGTTTTGTAGTGATGATCAGAGCTAGGACTGTCATAACAGAAACAAGAATTGATGAGTTACCTTGGGAAATTCAAGACATGTTGAAGGGTTATGCAAATATAGTTGTTGATGAACTTCCTAAGTCCTTGCCTCCAATGAGAGATATTAGTCATCATATAGACTTTATACCAAGGGCTAGTCTACCAAGCAAAGCAGCCTATAAGATGACACCCCAACAAAATGAATAAATCAAAAAACAAGTACAAGAGTTGCTTGACAAAGGGTTAATCAGGGAGATCTTTAGTCCTTGTGCAATTCCAACAATTTTGGCACCTAAGAAAGGGGTTGAGTGGAGAATGTGTATTGATTCCAGGGCAATAAACAAGATAATAATAAGATATAGGTTTCCACTACCAAGAATAGAGGACTTAATGGATTGTTTGTGTGGGAAAAGTTACTTCACAAAGATAGATCTCAAAAGTGGATACCATGAAATAAGGATCAAACAAGGAGATGAGTGGAAAACAACGTTCAAAACAAATGAGGGCCTATATGAGTGGCTTCTTATGTCATTTGGCCTTTCTAAAGCACCTAGCACCTTCATGAGGCTCATGAATGAGGTCCTCAAGCCATACATTGGTAAGTTTGTTGTTGTTTACCTTGATGATATATTGTTTTTCAGTGCTAACAAAGAAGAACATTTGTATCATTTGAATTTGGTATTGAGAAGGCTACAAAAGGAAAATTTGTTGATAAAGCTAAAAAAGTGTGAGTTCATGAAGAAAAAATTGTTGTACCTTGGTTTTGTGGTCTCAAAGGGGATGTTAAAGATGGATCCAAGCAAAGTGAAGGAAATAGTGGAGTGGCCTACACCTAGATCAGTCACAGAGGTAAGAAGTTTCCATGGTCTTACAATTTTTTATAGGAAATTTATCAAAAATTTCAGTAATATATGTGTATCTATCATAGACACTATTAAAGGGGATAAGAAGAGGAAGTTTGTGTGGACAGAGCAAGCTGAGAAAAGTTTCATCTAAAAAAGAGAGTGACTGAGTAGCCTATCTTGGCCCTACCAGACTTCAATAAGGTCTTCCAAATAGAATGTGATGCTAGTGGTCATGCAATAGGGGCAGTTTTAAGCCAAGACAATAATACAATAGCATATTTTAGTGAAAAACTAAATGATGCAAACAAGAAGTACTCTTCATATGACTTGCAAATGTATGCAATGGTTCAATCGCTAAAAAAATGGAGACACTCCCTTCTACCTAGGGATTATGTGGTCTATACAGACAATCATGCACTTCAATTCATAAATAACCAAGAAAAACTTAGTCAAAGGCACATTAAGTGGGTTGAGTACTTACAAAATTTTACTTTCACAATCAAACACAAGAAGGGACAGAGTAATAAGGTCGTTGATGCTTTAAGTAGAAGGGCAGCAATTGTGCAAGAAATTCAGTTAAAAAGTGTTGGGATTGAAGCATTCAAGGAGATGTATGAGGATGATGAGGATTTTAAAGAAGTTTATGAAGTTTTCAAGCAACCTATTAGTACTAACATGGAGAAGTGGCTAGATTACCTTGTACAAGATGGTTTATTGTTTAAGGGAGCACAACTTTATGTGCCAAAATTTTCTATGAGGGAAAATTTTATCAAGGAGAAGCATTGTGGGAGTATGGCAAGTCATTTTGGACTTGACAAGACACTAGAACAGCTAAGAAGGAACTACTTTTGGGCAAGGATGCAAAAAAAAGCAAGAAGATTTATGGAGAGATGTATTATATGTCAAAAATAAAAAGGGAGTAGCACTAATGCAAGACTGTACCAACCTTTACCCATTCCAAATAGGCCTTGGGAACTCATCAATATGGACTTTGTTATGGGATTACCAAAGACTCAAAGGGGTTTTGATTCAGTTTATGTAGTTGTTGACAGGTTTTTGAAAATGGTTCATTTTATCCCTAGAAAAAGTATGAGTGATGCTTCATATGTTGTATGTTTGTTCTTCAAAGAGGTTGTTAGATTTCATGGATTTCCATTGAGCATAGTTTTTGATAGAGATAGCAAGTTTCTAGGACACTTTTGGAGAACATTGTGGAGAAAGCTTGGTACAAACCTCAGTTTTAGCTCAGCCTACCACCCTCAGACTGATGTCCAAATTGAGGTGGTCAATAGTAGCCTAGGTAACCTACTAATATGCCTTTCAAAAGCTCATCCTAAACAATGGGATCTTGTGTTACCCCAAGGAGAGTTTTCTTATAATGACTCAGTGAATAGGAGCATTGGCAAGAGTTGATTTCAAGTGGTCTATGGCATGTAGCCAAGAGGAGTGTTTAAACTAAGAGACCTTAGTGGTATGGAGAAGAAAAGTGTAGAGGGTGAACAATTTGTAATTTGCATGCAAGAGATACATCAACAAGTGAAACAACAACTCCAATAAAGTGTGGAAAAGTACAAGCAAAAGGAAGATTTGAAGAGAAGAGAGGTTAGTTTCAAGGTTGGAGATCTTGTCTTAGCACATCTCGGAAAGAAAATGTTTCCCAAAGGGGAATATACCAAGATGAAGATGAATAAGATACGTCCTTGTAGGGTTATTAAGAAGTTTGCAAACAATTCCTATGAGATAGACTTTCCTAGTGGAGTAGGCATATCGCCAATTTTCAATGTTGTTGACTTGTACCCTTACAAAGGGAGTTATTGTTGATGAAGGAGTAGGTACATAGAAGATATTAGATGTTGATTGGATAAAGGACCTACCACCCACCACACCAACAAAGTTAGAGTGCATTCTTGACACCAAAGAGAGCAAGAAAACAAGAGGCAAGAAATACTTTCAGTATTTGGTCAAGTGGAAGTAACTTCCATATGAGGATCACATGGATGACAGAATCAAACATCATCAAGCATGGGAAGACAGTTGCAGACCTTCTCTCAAGTGGAACCTGAGTTTCATTCTTTTTCCCTTAGGAGTATGATGCAGGAACATCACTTTGGATTGTTTTTATAATCATTTTGATGTTAGGAGTCTTTTTTGAGTCAATGTACGTCTTAGGAGGTCCATTGGGATCATTTCCAATGGTTTAGGTTATTTAAGTCGGCCTAGAAATTTAAATTTTGCTTTTCCCGCCAAAAATGCAAATTTAAATTTTCTAGATGATTTTTGGCTTGTTGAAGGTTCGGCTTTGTTCCTCAACTATAGTTCTGGGTTGGTTGAGTCTAATAATGTCTTAGAATATCATGACTGGCCTTGTAAGGTCTTTTTTCATGTTTTGTTTTCATGTTTAGGTTGTAAAAGTACATGTTTTGCAAGTTTAAGGGAAAAAAACATTAGGTTACATTAGGTTTTTAATGAAAAAGACACACATATTCGAATTGTAACTATTATTTATGTTAATTGACATGGAATAAATGAAAGAGAATGATCCAAGAAGCTAGAAAGGAGTTTTTGGATGAAAATACCCTGTTTCTTCACTATTTTAGATAATTTTCTACAATTACAGTCTGAAAATAGCCTTGTACGGCCTAGTACGGAGCCATGTCAGGTATGAGAATGGATGGTTTGTTAGTGCCTTGTTTTCAGGTTTAAATTCTTTTTGTTTCATTAAATTTCATGAAGTTTTGAACAAGATATAGCAAAAATACTATTGACTGCCCTATGATAGAGCTTTCCAGCAAGGGAAAAAATTCATATCTTTTGTTTTGACTAGTGAAAATTGATGAAACTTGGTGGAAATATTCATCAAGTTGTAAGGCAGGCCTCTACCAAAGGAAAAGTCACAAAACAAGCATATGTATGAGTTATGCAATGTTGTGTATGTTCTTCATTCAAAAGACTGTCAAAAACCCTAGGTGGTTAAGGGTTTAGTGCAAATTTCATTTTTTTTAGTTCCCCATAGAACTATAAGGTTTGAAGAGACCCTCTGGAGTGTAATGAAGGTGCAAGAAGCCTAGGAAATCAAAGATTGAGTTTCAATGCTATGAATACCTAATTAGTACTTTCTTGAGGGTTTGTGCCTAGAGAAGGAAAGTTTGTAGAATTCTTGCAAAGGTAGGGTTATAACACCTTCAGTATATCTAATCAAATCTAAAAACACTTGTTCTTGTCTTTTTTAACCCTTTGCATTAGTCACTACCATAATTTGGGCATAGAATATTGTTTCTAATGGTTTGGATAAAGAGCTACAACATTCATGTGGCTATGGATTGTCCAGAGTTAGTGATGATATGCATGCAAAATTATGAAATGGATAAAAGGAAATTCATTTCTAGACGAATGATTTATGGTGGCTATGGATTTTCCAAAGTTAGTGATGATATGCATGCAAAATTATAAAATGGATAAAAGGAAATTAATTTCCAGAGGAATGATTTTTGTATATTTGAGCATATAAGGTATTATGAGTACTTTCAATATTCCTTTATGCACCAAAGTAACAATCATTGAGAAATAAAAGGCTACAAAGGAATTTAATGATGCAGATAAAAGATGCAAAAGACTAATCAACATGAAATTGAAAAAAACACCAAAGAAGATAGTATAAAAAATGCCCAAGGTATTGTACAAAAGTGACTTCCATAATAAAATCTGTGATATTATGAATTTGTTATGCAAATTCTTTGGAATCCAAAATGCTTCTACTTTTGAACCATGGATGTATGTTTATGTAGAAATTATTCTGGGAGGAAAAAACATGATACACCAATTGAGAATAGTAAGTGATAATATACATGATAAAATTACCACCTTTGGATGAACACATTATTTCTTCATGACATCATACCTAGTTTATTCCTTGGCTATCAAATCTACTTTTTTTGGATTAGATAGAATGTATACATTGGGTATTATATTGGAACATAATTTAGTATATCATTATTATCCTCAATTGGAACATAAGGAGGCATTCGGGCATTACCGAAGGTTGAATGATGTTTTTTTTATGTGGATAGTTCAATCCATGGAAGGAAACTATATGTGGAGGTAGAAGGTATCATAAACAACAAGGGAAGTTGGTATATCTAATTCCCAAAGTTTACATATATAAGGATGGAAGGATTTTTTGGTAAGCCATTCAAACTACCAAAGTACCCAACTAAAAAAATAATTTTTCTAGAGATGTCAAGGCAAATAATAGAATCCCATTGAATCTTGAAGTCTAAATATAGGGAAAGAATAAAATTCCCCATTTCTATTGGATGGTATGTAGGCCATATCTTGAGCTATGTAAATGCATAATTTACAACTTTATGAGCATGCAAGGAAAAAATATGATCCTTTTGGATAAATAGAAAAATATAATTCATCTTCAATGAAGCATATACCCCATATTGAAGACTTTTGGGCTGAATTCCCATATGGCCATGAAGTAAGAAAGAGGTCAAAATAGAGGCTCACAATGAGTCAAATGAAGACTATGGGTACACACATAGTACCAAAATACGTTAAAGATGATGGAGAATTCCTACAATCTATTTATGAGATTAATAAGGTCTATAATGAACCTATTCCAAACCATATTTGGTCTAACAAGGAGATTTCTTCTATTGATAATATAACACAACACATATTGAACAATGTAACTTGGTTAAATCATAATATCCAAAAATTAAAAGTAAGAGGATTTGTCATAACATATAGCCGAAAAATGATAAAAATAAAGGATAAGATTGATAAAAGTGATTATTTTGATGATTTTTATCAAGAAAATAAAATTCCTAGAAGCTAAGGTGGTTCAACCTAGAGAAGGCCATAGTGGAGAATTTCCTTTAGTTCAAAAATTAATGGTAGTTGTTACTCTTGAAGGAACATATTATACACTTAAACAACCCATAAATATTATGTTGGTTGGTGCATCCAATGTATTAATGGATACATATGCATCTCTACCCATACATTTTAACCAAACATAAAGAGTGTAGAACATGTGATATTAATTAATTAAGTTTTGATGAACCCACCATGGTGTCTTCTTTTCCATATCCAATAGAGGATGGCAATTTTAGTTGGTTTTGTGAGATCTTAAATATATTTTCCATTAAAAATCCAAATCATTCTTACATTCCTATCATCATAAAAAAATACCTATTTCATATCACATAGCCCAACCTTTCACACGTCCTTTTTATATTATACCACCTTCATCCACTTTTCATCTTATGCACATACATACACAAGAAACCTTTCCTTCGACTCATTATTGACTAACTCTCTTCTCTATTACTACTAAAAACCTCAAGTTCCCACTTCATGTCCTATATTCAAAACCTATACACTTCTTAATTCACCCTATATTTCATTATTCCATCCTAATCCCATCCCATTAACCTCTAATAGTTCACCCTATGTTTCATTATCCCATCCTAGCTTATCCCTTTAATCTTTACTAGTCCATCCTATATTTCATCATTTCCTTCTATTCCTAAACCATTAACCTCTCTTATTTCTCCATATGTTTCATTATCACCTCTTATTTGTATCCTATTATCTTCTACTAACTTACCATATTTTCCTTTATTCCATCATAATCCCATCCTATTAACCTCTAATAATTAACCCTATGTTTTGTGATTCCATCTTGGCTAATCCCACTAATCTCTTCTACTCCATTCTATGTTCCATTATCCCCTTTTACTCCCATCCCATTGTATCATCTCTTATTTTACCCTATGTTCCATTATCCCCTCTTGGTCTTGTCCATGTCTTCATTCTATGTTATGCCACCTCTATCCATATTTTATCCTATGTACACATAACCTTACAAGAAACCTTTCCTTCCACTAATTATTGACCAACTCTCTTCCCCATTAATACTACACACCTCAATTTTCCACTTCATTTCCTATAGGAAAAACCTAGACACCTACTAATTCACCTTCTATTCTATTATTCCCTCCTTATCGCATCTCATTAACCTCTAATAGCTCACCCCATGTTTCATTATCCCATCCTAGCATGTCCCATTAATCTCTACTAGTCCATCCTTGTTCCATTATCCCCTCTTGGTCTTGTTCCATTATCTTCTCCTAATTCACCCTATTTTACTTTATTCCCTCCTAATCCCATCTCATTAACATCTAATAGTTCACCATATGTTCCATGGTCCCCTCTTAGCCTATCCCAACTCTTCCAGCCCATCCTATGTTCCATTATGCCCTTCTACTCACAACCCATTGTACTCTATCTTATTTTATAATATGTTGCATTATCCCCTCCTTGTCTTGTCCCTATATCCATTCTATGTTATACCACCTCTATCCACATTTCATCCTATACACATACCCTTGCAAGAACCCTTTCCCTCCACTCATTATTAACCAAATCCCTTCTCCATTACTACTACAAAGTTAAATTTATGACTTCATGTCCTATAGTCAAAACATACGTCTCCTAATTAACTCTATGTTCCATTACTCTCTCCTAATCCCATCCTAATATCTTCTACTAATTCACCTTATGTTCCTTTATTCCCTCCTAATGCCATCCCATTAACATCTAATATTTCACCCTATGTTTTGTGATCCCCTCATGTCCCATCCCCCTAATCTCTACTACTCCATCCTATGTTCTATTATCCTCTTCTACTCCCATTCCATTGTACCTTATCTTATTTCACCCTATGTTACATCATCCCCTCTTGGTCTTGTCCATTTATCCCCTTTATGTTATACCACCTCCATCCAAATTTCATATTATACACATACCCTTATAAGAAACATTTCCTTCCACTCATTATTGACCAACTCTCTTCTCCATTAATATTAAACACATCAAGTGACTGCTTCATGCCCTATGGTCAAACCCTAGATACTTCCTAATTCACCCTATGTTCCTTTATTCCCTCCTAATCACACCCCATTAACCTCTAATATTTTAACCCATGTTTCATTCTATCATCTTGGCCTATCCCATTAATCTCTACTAGTATATCCTATGTTCCATTATCCCCTTCTATTCCCATCCCATTACCCTCTCTTATTTCACCCTATGTTCCATTACCCCCTCTTGGTCTTATCCCTTTATCTTCTATTTCGCCCTATGTTTCTTTATCCCCTCCTAATCCCATCTCATTAACATCTAATATTTCACCCTATGTTTCATTATCTCCTCCTAACCCATTCCACTAATCTCTACTAGTCCATCTTGTGTTCGATTATCCCCTTCTACTCCCATCCCATTGTAATCTTTTTATTTTACCATATGCTCTATTATCCCCTCTTAGTGTTTTCCATTTATCCCTTCTATGTCATACCATATCCCTCCATATTTCATCCTATACATAGACCCTTAGAATAAACCTATCTTTCCACTCATTATTAACCAACTCTCTTCTTCATTACCACTACACACCTCAAGAATCTACTTCATGTATTATAATCAAACTATAGACAACTCCTAAATCACCCTATATTCCATTATTTCCTCCTAATCCCATTAGATTATCTCCTCTTGGTCTTATCCCATTATCCCCTCCTCACTCACCCTATGCCCATATACCATCCTAATATTGTCCTATTATCATCTCCTCCTAGCTAATATTTTTTTTAGATAAAAGGCACGGATGCCTAAAATATTATTAAATATATAAAAGTTTTGAAGTATATAGAAGCTGCATATAGCTATACTAATAAACAAAATTCCCTGAGAATATATTATGCAGGGAAGCCTATACAAAATTCCATGTAGGGCAAACGCATATAACAACCTTATTCTTTTAAGTAGTAGCTTCGTAATAACAGAACAAAAAACTAGAAGTTTCAGCCTGTTTTAGGAGGATGATTGGGTCGAAACCTCCTTTGAACCCATGGTAGATGGTGGCATTGGCGAATGAGGATCATAGGTGAGAAGGACAAGCATTGCCCTGCATACATCCAATAGAAGCTGGTGTCGACTTCATTCTTGTGGACTGTACCCTAAATGCTTCGTCCATCTCTGTTTCAAGCCTCCTGTACAACGCGTGCTTGAGGGCCACGTAGATACAGAGGTATCCTGACCACTTCTGCAATTATGTGTGCTTGAAAAGTCCTCCCACCAAAACTTTACCATTATGGAGATCATAGCCACGAATTGTTGAATTGAGGGCTTGACCAGCTAGAAATTTTTCCTGAACATAGTCCATTGCAAGTTGTGCAACCAACCCATAATGTTGCAGTCAATCCATCACATGTTTGGATTGCATGGATGCATGAATCATTAATGCAAGAGGTAATTAAGTCTTGCAGAAAATATTTCAAATCTCTGAGGCCGAGTACAGAAGTTATGGCTCAAGTATTTTTGATGATGAGTGTCTGATGTCACCAGCAAATAACATAAACAAATATAAAAGTGTGATGGATCAGGGAGTGTGATCCAAAATGTTGATGAAAAAAACTCTCACCCAATCTAATCTAGAAAGCGCTGCAACATCAATTGATATGTATTGTGGAAACTTGATATCATTAAACATAAAAGTGTTAGCTACCCATTTTGGTCAGGTCGGCCTTCCTCTTTAACTATTTTTTGAAGTGTTGGATGTTGGTCAGTTTCTTCACTCCTTAGGACTATTATCTTGTCAGATGCATCATATGCCATGTTGGCAAGGCAATCAGCCAAACAGTTACCTTCCTGGTAACAATGAGATATGTAGAAGTGATCAAATAATTTAAAAATTTCCAAAACATGATACATTATATAGTTTAAGTGCCATGAGGGTGACTCTTTCTTTCTACAAGCATTTATAATGTTGAGGGAGTCTCCCTCAATCCAAATATTCTTTATTTTTGTTTTTTTTCAAAACTAATCCTGCTAGCAATGCCTACACTTTTGTTTTATTGCTTGTGTCCATAGGGAGTTTCATAGCAAGAGTTGAATGATAATCCTACTAGCAATGCCTGCACTTCTGCTTTATTGCTTGTGTCCATAAGAAGTTTCATAGAGAGAGTTGAATGATATTATGATATATTCCCCATCCTAGTCTAATTTCATCATGTAATCACAACTCTCTTTATTTCCTATTATTTATTTGCACTTGTTTCTCAACACCTTAGCATAGTTCATCCTATTACCCTATTTTTATCTCTTCCTTATATATCCTTCCCCTATGTGTAGTCTACCATGTTCACAAATGGAGCATAAAGTATTCCTGCCATATTACATTTAGAATAACATAGCATAAAGTAGTCATAACAACTATTTATTAGGGTGATAAGTTTCTTTAGAGTGTTATGGACCTAGTTGTTGATCAAAAGGTTGATTATCACACAACATCAATCTCATCTTGAATTTTAAGGAGAATCATTATCCAAATTATTCTCGGTATTCACTGTTATGGCCTTAATTATTTTTTAGGTTAAGGTCAACTTATGGATACCATAATTATGGCATGGCTAGTTATGTCCTATTTGTTATTTCTTCATTTTTCTATAATTTTCCTATCAATCATACCTCAAAAATCATAGTCCTTGATATTATATTTTATTTTCTTGTGGTTTTTATTGTGGAATATTTTTTTATTGTGGTTTTCATTGCGGATCAATTTTTTTCTTGTGGTTTCATGCTTTATCATAGTATAATTAGAATAATTTACATATCATATTCAACATCCTAATTATACATGACTTTGTGATACATATAATTCAATATCATGCAAGGAAATTACCCAAGAATCAAACATCAAAGGATCGTGAAGCCAGGAATGTGAAGAAAAGAGAACGAATGAGAAAAAATTGTGAAAGAGAAGAAATTGAACTCCATAGATGATGATATTTCATATTTTCTAATTCAATTAAATCATAAAGCATCCATTCAAGGTATGAAAGAGAAGAATTTTGAGAAACAAAGACAACGAATACAAAAAGTTCATGTAATAAAGAAATTGAATCTTGGAGTTGAAGGTACATCCTCTTTTCCATCTAAATATGATATTGAACAAATTCCTCAAACACAAATTGAACTAATAAATAATGAAACTACCAATGATGATTTCAAACCTATTGATCAACCTATTCAAAACATAATAAATATACCAAATTTTGAAGAGAAAAAAATTATTTTATTAAACAAATTTACGTAGTGAAAAAATTTTACCATTGAGAACACTTCCTAGAATTTTGCATAAAAAACTTAAGTTTTTAATTGAAATTAATGAAAACATTTTAAAGCTAATGGTTTATAATATTCTTGAAAGTTCTTGTAGAATAAATGCTAATAAAATATGGAAAATATGTTTTCAAAGCCTAAATGAAATAGGAAAATGTGAATTTTTCATTGAAATGAAGAAAAATATTAAGTTTAGACCCATAATGAAGATTCTTGATCTAAGAACATCAAATACTAATAATAAAAAATCTAAATTGTTAAAAATATAATCAATACATATGAAAGAGTTTGTTTAACCTCATTCACCAAAGATAGTAATATTACATAGTGTGTAATTACATAAACTAGGATCAAGTGAGATCCACTCTTATAGAAGCTCAAATGTAGGTTTGTAGAGTATTCATATGAGGAATATTATGTTCTTTCATTCTTCATCTATAGATTTTACTTGGAATGAGTGTGATTTAAAAGATTAGTTTGATGAATGGCATGCTAAAATTTTAAGCCCCTCATAATGTATTAACTCATAGGAGCACTATGACTCGTGGAAATGGAATCATTGATTGTTTGACCATATTTTGGATCTAGTTCAACTAAGTATTATAGATGCATTATTTAATAAGAATCAAAATTTTATCTTATTTTTTAGTATTTTTATATCATCTATTTAATTAATCATTATTAAATGCACAATTCAATGTAGGGCATGTTTATGCAATTATTGCAAATAAAAAAAATGAAGGGCTATATTACTATTTGTGTCATTGGATTCAAGAAAAAAAATTGGGATCCCCTATGATAGATGGAGAAGAAATTAAGTGTCCTACAAGTTTAGTGGTTATTACTAGAACAAGGCTTAGAAGGTACTCAATGAAGAATTTTGATGGGTGGTTGTTCAAGAAACTTGACACAGGAAAAAATTCCATTATTCTAAAATTCTTGTAGCATCAAATGTTTAATTAATCAAATATGGGGGTAGACCATTAAATAAAAACTTGTTTGAAGTTTTTTAGTCTGACCATGAAGCAATAATTGACCTAATAAAGAGTAGACTAGATCCACATAGACATTGGAATGACCCAAAGGTTGTACATAGTTTGAAAGTATGTTTTGTACTTTTTATTTTATTTGATATTGGTTTACTATGCACTTCTTAATCTAGGTCTTTATTTTCACTTTGTTGTGCACTCCTTAATTTATTTGATTGAAGTATGTTATATAAATCTCAATCTTTGGCTTTCCATTTGAGAATTTTAATGACTTCTTAAAATGTGGGTTAATGGTTCCAAACAAGCTTCAACCTTCTTGTGGTTGGTGTTGTTAGTAAATAATTTTATATTCTTGAAGTAAAGAGAAGATTTTAATTTGACTGGGGAAGTGGATTCCTAATTATCTTGAATTTAAGTATGTTATATAAATCTCAATCTATGGCTTCCATGATTCCTATTTGAGGGTACATACATCTATCCTCCATGTCAATATAGGGATTTAAATGAAATCATCTATAAGTTTCACTACTATTGGTGTAGTTACATCAAAGAGTCTAATTTTGTGTCATCTCATAACTTTGGGCTTGTCACCTAAAATTGCACCCTTATTGAGCAATGTTCAATATTTCAGAATAAAAATGGGAATGATGGGACCTTGTTAACTTGAGATCACACCTATAGATAATTTTGGTTCCTTTCTAAGCCTAGATGTAAGTGTTGATCCAACCTAACATAGATTGAAACTAAAACCTACTCCTACTCTAATGATTCATGAGAAAAAAGGGGAAAGGAAGATAACAAAAAAGGAAAGGTGGTGATGCACCAAGACTTAGTTGGGTCCTCTCGCAACTAACAATAGCACATGAAACCTATGAAAATTTATAAAACTCACAAAGATGTTTATTTCACTAACTCTTGCAAGCATGTATGAAGGTCAAGGGTTTGATAATCACTAAGAGCCAAAGAGGAAATCCGCATATAGTTTTTATAAATAAATAGTATATAGCATACATCTCTTTAAAAGGTAAAATATCATCCATACATGAAGGTAAGAAAATTAAACTAGCATAGAAAGGGAAGTAAAATATCCATAAACTATGTTGATAAAGGAGAGAATATGCAACATACAAGGATTGAGAAGAGGTGAAAACAACATTTTTTACTAATTATACACATTGAGTTAGTATTTTTGCAACTTTGAAAAATAGAAAAAGGCTATTAAGAGATTTTTTTCCTACATGTATTATATTGGAAAAAAATGAGAGAACTCCTAAAAACAAGGAATTCTAGGCCCTTAATACCCTAGAGGAAAACACCCAAAATTGCAATAAAATTCATGTTGTAGAGGAAACCCTAGGTGTCATCTCATCAATGCTTGTATAATAATTTAACTTCAAATCTAATATGATCATGTAGAAATTTGAAAATAAAATCCTCTACACCCCTACCATACCTCCAATCATTGATGGCTCATGAGATTGAGTGTATAAACAAGAAAATCACCTAAAAAATCTACTAAATTGTGACCTAGGCATAGCATGTTAGAAAATGTATTTGCAACAATAATTGAGGCATGAGGGAGCATCATTTTCCTCATTTGAATATGTTCCAATCTTCATAAAGAATTATTTATAAACACTATTATATCTAATTTATTGGCTGGTGGGTGTGAAAAATGCATTAATGGTGTTCCTAGGTTATCTCGCAAACGAGTAGGGTATTTTTGCATTTGAATGGAATATTTTTAGATGTGGAATGCTAAGGGGATATTTTGATATGGATGGAGGGGTGATTGGACCCAAAGTCCCAAAAGAAGTAAGGAAAAAAGATGTCAGAATCAAGGAGTTATGGATGACAAGGAAGTAGGGGTGAGGTGGGAAGGTTGGCAAGGGAAACTTGACAAGGGAACCATAGCATAAGAAAGGTGTTGAGATGTTGAAATCAAAGTTCGAGTGAGACTTAAAATGGTATCAAAATAGGGGATAGCCAAAATTATAACTTTGAAGGAATTTATAGTGTAATCGGTGAATTTTTAGGCTTTTGTGGATGAAAGGAAAGAGGTACTCAGATAAGGGATGCTTGAAAGTGACTCTAAAAGAATTAGGAACTTTTGGGATGGAAGGTAGAAATGTTTCAAATATTTGAGGAATCAAAGATAAAAAGGAATGCATACTAAAGGATGAGATGGATGAGAAGCTTTGAAAGTATAGTAGGCTAGTGATGTCAACATGCCATCAAATCAAGACTATTGATGTCAGCATGATGTCATCAAAGTGCTAATATTAGCATGATTCCATCTAGAAAAAGCTTATTACAAGAAGGTACTAAGGAATAGGGAACTCTAAAACTCTAATGAAAATGAATTAAATGAAAAGAAGACTTTCAAGATGTTGGAGGTAGAAGGGATGGTATGAAGGGATGGAAAACTATGAAAATTTGAAAGACTTAGAGAAATTTTTAACTTGAGGGAATGTCGAAGTGTTGAAATTTTGAGGAAGGCAGGATTAAGATGACAAGTCTGACGAGATGGAGGGATCCAAAACTCTGAAAGACCAACAAGAATTAGATGAGTTTTGGTAAGGAATAAAGTGGTGTGTTGGGACATTAGGGATGGATGAAAGAAGGTACCTAAAAGGGAACAACCAAAATTCAAACTCTAACACAAAACACTTAGACTCTTTATGGCCTTCAATTTGATGATTTAAGTATGACATCATCAAGGATTGATGATATCAGTATGACTTCAACATGGATGAGAATCAAAGTTTCAAATGGGACTTAAGAGTGGAATCAAGTTAAGGAATGGCCAAAATTCCAACCTCAATAAGGAACTTAGCAACAAAAGATGGGATATCAACATTTATAGGGAAGGCATGAATGTATGAAGGTATGATCAACCCCACAACTCTAAAAGTTTGAGAAAAGCATAAAATGCTAAGGAAAATGCCAGGAAGAGCCTAGACTTATGATTTTATAAATTTTTTGGATCCTTGAACACTTAGGGTATCCATTCTAGATGACTTAAGATTGGTTTTAAATTTGATGGGTTAAAAGAGGGATGAAATGGTAACATGGCCTATGGGCTTTGCTAGGGGAATTACACATTGATAAGGTTGGTATACTCCAAGATCCACACCATGACTAAAGAATGATGACTGAAAGCTAGATCTCCCTCTCATTCAATTTGATACAATTCTATAAACTAACACCAATATTTCAACTCCCCAAGTATAGATCCTAGCCTAATCAATCTCTCGAATAATTGGTACCAACACCATCTTAGTGAAGGAGCCTTCTTACCTCCCAACAAGTGGGTGCTAATTATATTTGATCAAAATATTTCATAAAGGGAGAATGATAGATAAAGGAGTTATATTAAGGTATTCTTGATCCTTGAGCTATCTTATGGTTGATCATCTCCTAAGAAGTCCCCCCACAAAATTATTTGTCTCTCATACTCATCCCCTGGTAATGTCAACCTCTCTCCTCAAACTAGAACACCTAGGACATGATATACATTATTCTAGAGAGTAATTATCCACTCTCTTCTAACCCCTAATAACTAAAAGGTGTTTTGGTTGGCATCCAAATAGGTCAAGTTGTAGTGAAAAAATCCATGGAAAGGGATGAACAATCAAAACATGTAGAACTCTCATCAATCCATCCCTTTGAAGGATGGTCACATCTTCTCTACTCAACGCCTCCATGGCCTCCATAATTTTGTCTACTCCTTAGTAGTGTTTCACCATATGTAGTGTTCTAAAAAATCATTGAATCCATCTTAGCCTTCAAAAAAACCCTAGAAATTAGAAAATTAGTAAAAATCCTTAAAAGGATATAAAACACAAAATAAAACTTGTAACCAAAAAATTACAAAATAACCTAAAACAAGAAAATTTCTTGGTGTTCTTGGTTAATAATGGTGATCGGGAAGGTCTCTTGGGCAACCTTAGGGTAGCCTAGGTGACCCAAACAAGGTGACAAGGGTCCCTAAGCACCTACCCCCCTCAACTCAAGCAACTAGGAAGAGTGAAAGGGGAAACCCTACCCATACCATGTGCAAACCCCAAGCACCCAAAAATGATCAAATTAGAATTAAAATCAACAAAATTTAAGTGTAAAAGTAGTTCTAACCTAGACAATGATGTAAAGCAACAAGCAGAAGTAAATTCAACAAATAATTTTAAAAAAAATCAATAAATATAAAATAAAAGGAAAAGAGGTGGCTTTTCTTGATTCTCTCACTTGCGAGACCATGCAAGGTTAATTTCATACCATAAGATCAATCCCCTCATCTCTAGCTCTCTATTGACTATTTGCTTGCCAATTTCTTCATTGTTTGGCCAAGTTCCCTCTTCTTCTTCTTCTCTATTTTCCCCTCTTCTCTCTCCATTGTGGCAAGTAAAAATGACCTTATTTTTACCCATTCCTAATATCAAAGGTTGAGGCTTTCTTCCATACTGTACTTTTTTCTCACCACTTTCTATAAATCAAAGCAAGCCAACATAGGTATATAATGAGCACCACAACAATGATATGTCCTCTTGTTGATTTCTATGAAAATTTGAGATAACCACTTATCAAAATATACTTGATTCAAATCATTTATTTCTAGTTTATTCGCATAAATTAAGGCATACAATAAATCTAGTGTTTCTCTAACCCCATGTTAATGGAAACTTCCTTTGTCATATTTTACTGTCACTTTCTCAATTGTTGTATTACACATGATTAACCCATTTATTTATAATTTCATACATAGGACAACAAATAGGTAAGTATAGGTAAGTGAGGGTCCCACACACTTATTTTAGTAATAGCACCTACCTTCTAAGTAGATTGTCATACCCAAGGGGGTAACATATAAGCACCCAAAATCACATGGGTCGATAATACACATCCAATGATGATTTGGTGGTTCGGCCCATGACCCATGTAGTGTGTTCATTTCTCCTCACAACCATTTCTACATTGATGGAACCCTTCTTATTGTCCTAAAATCCTCCTTCAGGTGTCCTTCACCTTTGTTTACCTCCTCAACCTGCTAGCCCTTCTTTCCATTTGAGAATCCTTTCTTTTGCATTAATTTTTGGGGGCACCTTGAAGACCTTAGTGCACTTGAGTAATCCATGTTAAGTTGTAAGGTCACCTAAGTAGACTACCCTAATAAATGGGGTAACCCATACCTTGACACAATTGGCCCTATCATATTTTGGTATGTTCATGAGTCATTCCAATTTTCTTTTCTCCTAATTTCCTTCCCAAAACTCAACTTTTTTAGTGTGGGATAGCTTGCTTTAATTTCTTCTTTCTTCTTTATTTTCCTTTCTTTTTGAAGCTTGCTTTAATTTCTTCTTTCTTCTTTCTTTTCCTTTCTCCTTCACCTATTTGAACCCCTCAAATCTCATTCCCAAAGACAACACAAACATAGAATTCAAAGAAGCTCTCAAAAACTAACAAATAAATCTCAAGCTTTGTTGTCATGGGATAGAAGGATTGTTAGACTACCTCAATAAGTCTTTGTTAGAAGTTTTGTATCCCTTCCTCTACAAACTTGGATCATATTTAGAAGATTGAATGACTCTACAAATCGCAATGTTAGATCCTCTTATTTAGGCTCTAACATCACCCATGAGAAGCTAATTTACCTTCCTAATCAATCCCAATTTGTATCTTCCTTTCAATCAAGTGGAGTACCCCAAGGCTAGAAGAGGATAATTAATTATGGATAAAATTTAGATCCTCTAAGGACACAATCACAATTCGAAGCTTCTTCTAGGTTCTTTCAATTCAAGAAGCAATTTATTTACTCAAAAATTATATTTCTTACTAATTAAATCACATACTCTTGCTAAAAACTATAACACTTACTGTTTCTTAGTTTAGCTTAGATTCATTATTGCTTTGTTAGGAAGATTAGATTTAAATTACTTTCTACACTTTTCTTGCAAGTAGATTAGAAGCTTCATTTACTTTCAAAATCCCCTCAAAATTGAAAAACCATCAGAAAAAGTAGTGTAGTTGCATCTAAAAATCCATTTAGAAGTTATTTGCATACAATCTAAATAACTCACACTTCAATTTTGAAAAGCATGGAAAAGAAAAAAGTAGGTAAAATCTCTTTGCATGCATTTAGATTATCACATCTAACTAGATTTGTACAAACATTTGAAAAATAAAAACAAAAGGAAAATCCCTTGATACCATCATGAGGCATTCACCAAATATTCAAAAATTGAAGCAAACATTACAACTTCAACAAAGCATGCAAACACACCAAAATAACCCCCCTTTGAATTTCCTATCTCGCACTCAACTTTTTACCCTAAATGTAGGATTAAGGAAAATTGGATTGAGTTGGTTTAGGATGAAATACAAGAGATCATGCCCCTACCTAGGCACATTTGAGAAGAGAACAGACAACATATAAGGGAAGAGTCTCACATAAGAGATAATGCCTTCTAGATAAAACTAATTGAACTTATCAATGTTAAACTCACAGCAATAATGTTATGCCCCCTTTAGTGTGTATAGTGTTATAAGTAGTCGGCTTCTGGCTACCTAAACTCTTAATTAAGTCATATTATCATTATTATATTGTTATTTAGTTATTTAGGTCAGCCTAAGGCTTATATGGGGTTATCTAGGTCGACATGGGTGATATTCTAGGCATAATTATGGCATATATAGGAGGTATAGGTAAGCTAGTATCATCATGTTGAGTATTGAGTTCTTATTGAAGAATATTGGAGGTATCCCCCTCGAAGTGGCATATTATTATCAAGTATTTGCATCATATTTCAGATTATATTCTTCTTGTGCAAGTTGTTTCATAACAAGTGGTATTAAAGCATGATCTTGGCACTGTGACGACAAGGCATGTTTTTTAATTTTGGTCGTCATTTTGTGAAACACATATCTCCCCGATTTTGGAAAAAAATTATCTGATTTTTAAAGGGTTTTTGAAGGATAAATTAAAGAAGTTACAATCCATATTTTAGAGGAATTGGAGTAGAATTGAGTGAGTTATTGTAGAATTAGGTTTTTGTCCAATTTATTTGGAAAGTGCATATATTCCAAATCTTGTTTAATTTCTTCTCAATTATTAATGGGTTTTTGGAGAAGTTAGAGAAGAGACTACAGTAAAAATTTTGAAGTTTAGATCATAATTAAGTGATTTATTTGAGAATTAGGGTTTCCAACAAATTCACTCTCAAGGCTACAAAACACCTAATCTTTGGGAGATTTTTTTGAAAAAGTGAGACCTAGGACTTGGTAAGTTACAAAAAAAGTTAAGGTATTTTGACTTCATTTGTGTGATTTATTGTAAAATTATCTTTCTAGAACTTTTGTACAACAAAGTAACCACAAAAAAGAAGAAAAAGAAATAGAATAAGAAGTAGAACAAGAAAAAGAGCAAGAGAAAGAGAAAGAATAAGAACAACAACAAGAGAAATATGGAGAAAAAGAGAAAGAACAAGAAAAAGAACAACAACAACAAGTAGCAGTAGAAGAAGAAGTGAAAGGAAAGAAAGGAGATGAAGAAGAAAAAGAAAAAGTTAGCATTGAAGACAATGCTTTTGTAAAGTGGAGGGCAATGTTATGCCCCTATCCCTATAGTTTGTATAGTGTTATGAGTAGTCGACTTGTGGCTACCTAACTCTGAATTAAGTCATATTATCATTATTATATTGTTATTTAGTTATTTAGGTTAGCCTAAGGCTTATATAGGGTTATCTAGGTTGGCTTGGGTGATATTCTAGGCATAATTATGGTATGTATAGGAGGTATAGGTAAGTTAGTATCATCATGTTGAGTATTGAATTCTTATTGAAGAATATTGGAGGTATCCCCCTCGAAGTGGATTAGGAGGTTGCCCCCTTGAAGTGGCATAGTATTATCAAGTATTTGCATCATATTTCAGATTATATTCTTCTTGTGCAAGTTATTTCATAACAACACCCCAACAAGCTACAAAATAACACCTAAACACACTTATCATTCTGCATCCAACCCCATAGAGCAATACCATAGTCAAACAACAAGCACTATTTGCTCAAGAAGTGAATGAAAGTGATGTGATCCCCACTTCAAGTAATCATACGACTATCACTCATCAAGATCCATTTCCCCATGAAGAGGGTAGTCCATTAAAATTTACCATGCTAGATTAGCTTTTGCCACAATAGAAAAATAGTTTGCTCCAGGCCATTAGCAAGAGTGAAGCACATATCATGTCTAAGTCTGTCATCTATTTTTTGGTGAATCTTTTTAGAATATTAGAGTACTACATTAGAGAGCAACTCTCCTTTGAAATTTCACCCTCCTTGAGTATGTCAAGATCCTTACTCTAGTGCCTACATATGAGAGAACAACTCTCCTCCAAGATCCACTTTCCTCCAAAAGTATTAATATTCTTTGTCTAGTGTTACATTGAAACCAAATCTCCCCTCTAATGTATGGCAGAAACAAAGACAATGTAGATACATTAATCCCACCTTGTTTCAAAGGTCACACTATCCACCAAATAAGTGTAGATATGCTAACCCCACCCTATTTATGAGGTTACACTATCCCAAAATACTACCGAAAATTGTGAAGCCCCCCATTGCTCCATGAAGTGACACAAATGGTGTGGAGTTTCTCAAACAATTTACCATCTTAGAGTGAGAAGCTAGTTCAAAATCAAAAAATTCTCCAACCTTCTTTGTCCTCCAACCTCTTCATTGACCCTATTTATGCTATATTTGCCAAATGAAATAGTAGAATTTACAAATATAACATGAAAAACCTCAAAAGTACAATACACATCGATCTCAACCAATAATACACTCTTTCATACGAACAATTTCAATACAATATACATTTTAAAATAACAAAATACAAATCTTATACTTCCAATAAAATCAAAGTTTTAACTATAAACATTTCAAAACTCCTATTACACCTTTTACTTCTCCAATTGCAAAAGAACATTTTTCATTAATAAAACCCTTAATCTAAACTTCACATTTAAAGTTTTGCAATGAACTACCTTACAACACCTTTATTTCAAAAAGAAATCAACCACTTCCCCTCTCCCAAAATCTCTGACTTAAAGAAATGCAAAGTAAACCAAACCTTCAATATTTCCCAGCACTGTTGACTTCTTCTAATTCATTCACGCCATTTTGTCAACTGTAAGGCCGCTTCCATAATGAGAAAATCGATTGATAATGAAAACCCAGAAAATGAAAAACAACTTACAATCAAACGCTAATGTCCAACCAAAGTCACGACCACAGTGAGATAACAAATGCCCAGTTCTCAGCCTCCACTGCGCAAGGATACTAAATGTTTTGCTTCATCTCTCTATCATGCTTTAATCACTAGGATTTATTTGTTGCAACTTTCTAGAATTTCTACCACTTGCTTTCATTGTGATGAGTGAAATGGTTATCCAGATGAGGCCTTGCTGCAGTTAAATCAAACATTGTTTGAGATGATCTTCCTGTCGCTTCCTTTGGACCACTTGCATTTATGGTCTTCTTTCACCCACCATACACAAAGATTTGTTGGTTTTTCTCCTTCTTAAATCTGCTCCTACTCATTATCTTTCTTTCTTTTTTTAGACTGCAGGAATCCATCGGGTATCCGTCCCCCTATAAACTGCAGTGCGTCTGGTAAACTTTTTTCACGTGACCAGTGACGCTGGCATGACACGCCCTCCAATACCACAGGTTTGGGGAGAGACTAGACCTCATGACCTCTTGCCTACAACGGGATCCTTTAGCCAATCGAGCTAGGCCCCACACCCCAAAAAAAATATATTATTAACTCACATTGTGAGAAGAACATTCGAAAAAATCGTTACTAATGCCTAAATTAATTAACACTCCTACTCACTATCTGATAGCATTTATTAATTGACATTACTAAAGTGTTATTTATTTATTAGTTATTCTATCTATTATTTAGAGATCTAATATTTCAATAGATAATATCTTATTTCAATATGAATTTTTTTTATAAATTTGACTTAGTCTAGTTTTAATTTATTTGAAATTTATTAAGTGATTTTGAAAGAAGTGTAATTTTAGAAGTTGATGTTTTGTTTGTATATCTTAGTTTTAACATAGGGTTAGATTTATTTCTAATGCTGTGTTATAGATTAGCAAAAGCTATATTTATCTCTACTTTTAAGCGTTATCAAATTTCAGTATTTTTTTTTTTTTTCTCTGTGCTTCTAAATTGTAGAGAAAACTAAATCAAAGACTTTAATGTTGGTATCAAAAAATAATAGATTAAAACTTCAAACATTATTATAGAAAGAAGATGCATTTCAATTTTACACTTACAAATTATCACTGATCCAAAGCACAAATCTTTGACTGAAAAATTTAGGGAAAACATTGAATTGATTTTCAATATATTGCTGAGATTAAAAAAAATTTGGAATAGTTTTGTTTTCTTCTTTTCTTTGTCTATTGAAAGATGAAAGAAAGAGAAGTTATGAAAGTATTAGTTTGTTTTCATTTACAAAAATGAAAGTTTTCCTTATTGTTTATGCTATTGATTTTACAAAAAAAATATCAAAATAAAAATAAAATATCAAAATTGTTATTTTGCATAACTAAAAAAAAGAGGAAAGAGCTTTACTCATTAATTTTATTTTATCAAAAAAAAAAATTATATTGAGTCTTATTAATTGCATTCATTAAAAATAAAGAAAAATATAAAAAGATTATTTTCATTTAAATAAAAATATGAAATAATTAGTTTCATTTAAATTAGTAAACTTGCATTAATTGATTGTTATTTGATTAGTAAAATCATTTAAATTAAAGAAGCAATCTCTTAATTTGGATTGATTGACTATTCAAGTATTATCAATTTTCCCTCAAAAGCAAATAATGTTAAGGCAGTAGAAGTTGTTCTTCGTAGTCTCTTCAGCAATAATTTTTGAACTGAGAGGATCCTATTGTCAACGGTGTTTCCCATTCTCACCTTTTTAAAATATAGAATCTACAACTGTTCAGGAATTAATCTGTTTACAATGCTTACCAAATAACATTTAGGTAAATGGGTTGGCTTCCTTCCAAATAACAAAAAAATGTGAATACATTTTCTACGTATATGAGGTCTGCAATTAGTATTTTAGTATAATAGAAAACAGTTGTACTAATAAAGAATCGCATTGATCAGATTTCTGTTCTTGCCACCAAACATCAGAAGAAACAAGCGAATTCCTGATCCAAATCATATAATGCTTAATGATGATTAATAAATGAGGGCTGTCCAAAAATTGCCTTTAAATGATGGCACAATTTGCCACATGAAATTACCGAATAATTCACAGTATTGAAATAGCATTAGCTTCCACAAATGGCAATAGAATTTGTAAAATTGGATTTAACCACATCCATTTATTTTGTGAGGTAAGGATAAGAATTAAGGCTACATTTGTAGTTTTCTATAAGTATCTCAGCTTCTTCCGTAGACAAACAACCTTTCCTAACAGCTTCTTCAGCTTTCCTCTGTAGATCTTCAATCATTTTGCTTCCATTGTGTTGAACAGAAAATAATATTTCCTCAGTTGTCTGGCCCTCCACTATTCGATCAAAAGTATATTGCCCTTTGCTTTTGTTATCATTAGCGTTACTAATATTGTTCAATGCTTTCGACCTCACATGAATGACATTTATTCCTCCAAACAAATTATGAGCACTTCCCATAACTTCCTGAACATTAATTTACATTAGATCAAATTAGCACTAAGAGTAACTCTTTCATGTGACAGAAATAAGTTTCCAGAACAAAGATAAGACTCAAGAAATGAGCTAGAAGAGAAGAATATCTGAAGGGTTAAAGGATACCTGATAAACACCAGCAAGAAATAACCCCATGTAGTACGGTTCTCCTTCATGTAAATGATGCACAGAAAGCACATTTTCAACTTCCCCACTAGGTCCTATAAAGTGCTCTATCTTTCCATCACTATCGCATGTCAAATCAGCCAAGGTTGCTTGTGCATTTGGTTTCTCATGCAGCCGATGCAAAGGCATGACAGGAAAAACATGACTTATGGCCCATGAATCAGGTACAGAACGGAAAACAGACAAGTTGATATGATATGTTGCAGCCAGCGATTTTTTAAGCTTTTCTAATTCATCTGGCAAATCAGAGTCCCTAAAATTGTCTAGGAAAGTATACGAAATTGCATCATAAAGAGTTTCCATTTGCGCCCTGTCCTCAAGACTGAGGAAACCAAGTTTGAACAAGGTCTCTGCTTTTTGTTTTAACTGCTTTGCATCATTAAAAGCTTGCAATAGATTTTGCTGGCACATAGTTCTTGAGACTTCACAGAAATTTGACAGTAGATCATCCCCAGGGTTGCAATCCTCCTGACCATTGATATTTGCATGCATAACTGAACCTGTATAATGCTCATAAAAATTGTCACTTCATAACCATCGAAGTTTGAACCACTAACTCAACCTGGATAAATTCATCATAGTAGATCCTCTTCAACAAGTCTTATCCCAACCAAAATATAGAGATACACAAGTTCAATTTTCTAGTCCAAAAGCTTTATATTAGATTAATGCAATCATACCTGAATAATCTGCTTTATCTATACTTTGCACTATAGTTTGGCCCAAACTTTCTTGCTTGCTAATAAACTTTGGTTGCATCCGCTGGCTAACACTTAATACATCAAATACAATGACCGAATGATGTGATGCCAAAGCTCTCCCACTCTCGGACACAATTACTGGCTGAGAAATCCCTTTGAGAAGACAGGCATCCCGTAAAGCAGCTATGATGTGGTTTGCATAGTCCTACAAATAAATTTGGTTCAATGTTACTGATATGGAAACACTTAGGATTGAGAATGTGACTGCTTTTTAAGAGTTCCACTCTTGCTTAACCAAGTAGAAAAGAAAATTTATATCTCACTTGCATGCTATAGTTGATTGAAACATTAGATGGGCTCTTTGTACCATCATAGTCAATCCCAAGCCCACCTCCAACATCAATGTAATGCTGTAAAAAGCAGACACTGTATAAGAAAAGAGGCCAGCTTATCACAATTTCTTTGGATGATATTTCATATCTTCAGATGATATCATCTTTAAATTTGACCAATTAAAGAAGAAGATGATAGTGAACCAAAAGGAAATAGCCCATGGCATACCATAGAGGCACCCATCAGAACTAATTCACAGTAAATTTGACTCCCTTCAGCTATGGCATCCTTTATAGTTGAAAGGGATGGTATCTGAGAACCAATGTGAAAATGAAGCAACTGCAAGCATTGCAACATGTTTTCCTGAAGGGCATGATAACAATCATGATTGATCAGACATATTATAAATTTATAACTGTATAACAAATTACAATTACAGTATGAAAACAGAAGCAGAAGAAAGCTTGTAAAACCTACTTTTCTGAGCCTGTGCACGACTTGAATGAGCTTGTTGGTACTAAGTCCAAATTTCCCACTATCACCAGAGGTTCCAGCCCAGTGACCATTGTGCTTGGTGTTGAGCTTGGCTCTTACCCCAATTACTGGCTGAACCTTCACTGCTCTGCTAGTTTTGATCACCAGATTCAGCTCTTCCATCTGACCAACACACAAATAAAAAAGAAGAATCCTTACGAAAAGAACATGAATAAGGCATACCACACCAAATTACAAGTGCTGATAACTTTGTCAAAAAAGGTAAGGGAAATAGATAAGCTAATGACCTGCTCAAGAACTAGCACAACTTTAATACCCAATCTCATTGCTAATAGAGCAGTTTCAATGTAAGTCCTGTCCTGCAAAATCACATTTGACACTTGCAAATTACCAAAGTTGAAGACAAATAGATGTTTAATAATAATAAATTAATATAATATCTGCAGGTCGTACAATTCAAGGGCATTACTTAAGTAAACAAATTTCACATGCCTTCCAATAAACTAAAATGCATACATCAATATATTAAATGCAAGCTTATGGAAAAAACTGAAGTACTACTCTGCAGAAAAGGTGCATTTTCCAGGTCAATGCAAATCAATAATTCTTAACGAGAGTTCACTGAATCTGAGCCAAGACTTAACTTTATTCTATATGAATTATCTGGAAAAGAAATTTACCGTCATTCAATTAGCAGATGTTTTACTCTAAGAGTCTAATCTTATAGACAAGATTTATATGCTTAGAAAAAGCAAAAAACTATTTCGTCTTGTCCAATATGCTACTGCTTTAGTCAAAGGGTAGGGAGAGGATTCCAACCCTCATAATGAATAAGTTCTCTCTGTGTGCCGATCAAACAACTTCTCATGCCTAAGTATTTAAGATAGACAAAGCTTTTGTTGTGCATGGGTGTCAACAAAAACAACCTCCAAACACAAATGATTATTACTTTGAAATTAAATAGCACTAGCAAAATAAATAAACATTTTGAAGATTTGTGAGTTCCTTTACAAGAGAAACATATAACATCCTTGTGATATTGCTATCAGGATTCAACCGTGTAATTTTAGAGTCAAACTCATTGACCCATGTTTCATGAGTAGTGGTTCACAAGAACCCATCTCTCATGATAGTGAATGGTCCACTTAGCACTCATTGCATCTAGGTGATGCTCACAGAGGTGAAGCACTAGGCCTTTCCGGGAGGTCACCCATCCCAATATTGCTCCAGCTCAAGTGCGCTTAACCACAAAGTTTCCCCCAAGGTTAAGCCCACTTAGCTTGCAACCCCATTTGCAAAACCTTCAACAAGTGTTGTGTCTTATGAAGCATTCAATATAGAGTCCCCTTTAGCTCATCAATTGATAAGTAGGAGGTATTTTCCACAGCATGTCAAATTGTGATATTGCTATCAAGATTCAACCATGTAGTTTTAGAGTCAAACTCATTGACCCATGTTTCATGAGTAGTGGTTCACACGAACCCATCTCTCATGATAGTGAATGGTCCACTTACCACTCATTGCATCTAGGTGATGCTCACAAAGGTGAAGCACTAGGCCTTTCTGGGAGGTCACCCATCCCAGTATTGCTCCAGCTCAAGCATGCTTAACCACAGAGTTTCCCCCAAGGTTAAGCCCACTAGCTTGCAACCCCATTAGCAAAACCTTCAGCAAGTGTTGTGCCTTGTGAACCATTCAATATAGAGCCCCTTTTAGCTCATCAATTGATAAGTAGGAGGTATTTTCCACAACATGTCAAATTTGTTGGAATATTTTGTCATTGATGTCAAGGTTGAGCTGCTTGAGCTCTTTACTTGCCTGGTTGAGGTGTCTACTTGCTTGGTTGAGATGCTTGAGCTCTTTACTTGCCTGCTTCAGCTACTTGTATGTCTGGTTGAGCAGCTTGAGCTCCTTGGTTGCCCACTAGAGCTGCCTGGGTGTCTGTTTGAGCAGAGTGTGTGTCTACTTAAGCTTGTTGTCTGTCTGCTTCTGCTTGTTGCTTG